>CM056721.1:107885000-107954896 GCA_029844215.1 Przewalskia tangutica
GTATGGTTTAGGACACAGTGAGTCTCGACAACATTTCATCCTCGGTCGACGGCAGCAGATCGTACTATCCAGACACTTGAGGATATGCTACGAGCCTGCGTGATTGATTTCAGTGGTAGCTGGGAGGATCATTTGCCTCTTGGAGTTTGCTTATAACAAACTACCATTCCAAAGATACGACGGCGCCATACGAGACTTTATATGGGCGGAAATGAAGTCGCCGATTGGTTGGTTCGACGTGGCGAGGTACGATTAGTTGGCGGACTTGGTACAGCAGATCGTGGATAAGGTGAAGCTTATCCGAGAGACCGTTAGCGGCTCGTAGTCGGCGGTCATATGCGGATAATCGGCGCCAGATTTGGAGTTTCAGTGCAGACGATTGGGTCTTCTTTAGCGCGCGCCCACGCATGGCGTGATGAGATTCTGAAGAAGGGAAACCCATTTCAAGGTACATTGGGCCCTACCAGATCGTCCGTAGAGTGGGCAATGTTGCCTATGAGTTGGATCTACCATCAGAGTTAGAGGCGGTACATCCGGTCTTCCATGTTTCTATGTTGAGGAAGTGTATCGGAGATCCAGCGAGAGTTTTCCCTATGTCGCTAATTAAGTTTGACTCCGAAAGAACATTCGGGGATGAATGTTTCTAAGGGGGGAAGAACGATACACCCCGTATTTACAGGACATGTCTTAAGATCGTACGTAAGAACTCACAAGTGTTAAGATCTGAGACTTATAAAAATTTATCGGAATTATGGAATTGTCGGAAACGACATTATGACCAATGGGAGGGCGAAACGTGTCACCCCCCCTTATGTGATGCCTTGGTCGAAATGTGCAAGGGCAAGAGGGTCATTGGACCTTTGTTGCAAGACAAGTCTTGCAACTTGTGTAGCATGAGAATGTTGACTAAGTCAAAGGTCAATTAGTCTTGATTCTTTTGTAAGACTTCATCCTAGCCACCCAAATGGTTGCATCTTGTCCCTTCATGACCCTTTATATTACTACTAGTAGCACTACTAGTGCCAACACTTAGCAAATTTCTTGAAAAATTGGATGAACATAGAGCTTGAGCTCTCGGGTTCCACACAAAAAAAAAAAATCTTTGTTTGTGATCCATTTAGCTCCACACTTTAAACCAAGGTTCTTAGGTGTATTGTAAACACATCTCAATAGAAAAATCTTGGAAAAAGATAGTTTACGGGTTAGTCGCAAAACGAAAACCTAATGGTCTTACTAGGTTTTGTTTGGAGATTTGAAGGATAATTGTTGGTGTTATTCTAAGGGTCTCAACAAGCGGATTGAAGTGTCTTGGAGAGGCTCTAAACTACTAAGGAGCGACTTCGGATTGGAGTTGGATTAAGAATCGTTAAGGTATAATCTTGTCTTTTAAAGGTGTTACAAGATTACATATTTTTATTGTTGTTGTTAGCTTCACTTGTTGCTAGCATGAAGTTGATAGGTTGAAGTTATAAGTATTATGGATTGCTTGTAGCTAAATCCGAAATGTTATACAAGCCACTTGAAAATTGGATTACTAATTGGTCGTTTATTAGAAATCGTCGCATGTTACTTACTTGAAGATTATGGTTATTATAATCAAATGCGACTTGATATCATGTTATGCTACCAATTTGGATTGAAATGGAAATTGGTTAAGAATCGGTATTGTTGAACTCAAGGTGACCGAATTTGGACTTACAGTTTGTGTTAGTTTGTTATCGTTTGTGGGGCGGAATTTTACACGTCTAGTAGGCGTGTAATCCCCTATTGATTAATTGCTTTGATTGTGCCTTAAATGTGGCGTGTTTGATTATTGTATTCGGCCTTGAAAAAGGTGGCAAGTTAGTAAAAGCAAAGGAGGTGCTGTCCGATTTTTCGTAGAATTTAGCGACTTGACACTTATAATATTCTACGTTTGAAGTAAGGCCTTTATAGACGTATTGTGAATATTATAGGTTGACATACTACGGGCGGGACTTTGTACTTGGCAAGTGGTTTGACCCGGCGAGGTATGTAGAACTTTTCCTATCCTTTGAGCATGACTAGTTACACGTATATAGTACGGTAGACGTACAAGAGCTTGATATCCTTTACTAGTTTATTGAATGGCCAAGTCGGGTGAGTTAGGAGATTAACTCACTTCTTTGAAAGTACTAAGGATGTCTAATATTTTATTAAAGTTAAGGGACTTGAAGAGTTTTAAAGTATGTGATACTTGTTCCGTTTTAAACGTTTAAGTCCCTTGGATAGGAAATTGTATTTGGCTAAGGTATAAAGTGAATATAACGACTTTATGGGGAGTTGGTTATATTTGCTTTATGGAAAGATAAATGACTAGTTCTAATGAACAGTAAATTTGATTTTAAGTAATCAAATGACTAAGGTTTTATAATAAAAGGAGTCAATTGATTTAATAAACCTAACTTTATGTCTAAAGGTATTGTGACTTGTCTTGAAAAGAGATTTTGACTTGATACTACGGTTTATAGTATCTTGAAGTTCTATATGAAAATGAGTCATTTTTAAAGGTTGAAGTCGTAGTACTTTGGGTTAAATTCGGATTTTTATAAAAGACACATTAGTGTCTTAAGTAAACTAAAATGAGAGTAGATTTAATAAGACTAATAAGAAGTTGGGATTTCTAACTTGCTTATTTATTGTATGATGGCCGTTGAGATAGGGTAAGAGTATAAGTGAGGTAAACCCCAGACGCTATACCACCTTCTCCAGATAAGAGTATAAATGAGGTAAACCCCAAGGCGTTATACCACTGTTTATTACCTTTTCGAGGTAAGAGTATAAATGAGGGCAAACCCCAAGACATTATACCACCGCCTGCGGTAAGAGTATAAATGAGGTAAGAACCCTAAGACGTTATACCACTTGTTTCTATGGGTTCGCTACCCATGATTTGATCGGGAGTCTCCTATTGTGATGTTGTACGTATTCCTTTGATTTACTCTCATTGTTAGTAAGGCACGTGTCTTGTAATTGCTATCATACATGTCTCCCGCTTTGTTTTAAACTTATGTTGTAATTACAGATTTTTAGTTTTACATACTTAGTACATATTGTGTCTCGACCCCCTTCTGGTGCGTTCATCGCCACAGGAAGCGGTAAGGTGGTGGATCCTCACTCTTAGGATCACTTATCAGACGTCGGAAGCTCCCTTCTCCGGAGGCTTGTCTTTCTTTTGGTACAGTTTTTCCCTGATGTAGTAGATTTATGTACATTCGGGGTATGGCGCCCTGTCCCGCCACGCTATTATTCCTAAGTGCGTATTCACATATGGTGATGTAAGAACTAAGTTGTACTTTTGATTATGATTATATTATGGAAGGCGGCCTTATCGGCTAGCCTGTGATGTTTATTATTTACACATGTGTTTATGTTGTGTATGTTCCGCTGCTATTCTCTGATGTATACCTGAACGAGGTGCCCAGGTAGGGCACCAGTCGCGACCCGGGGTCGGGTCGTGACATATATGTATTGAAGATTGATAAGTGCTATGGATATTGGAAGCCTAAATCCGAAATGACATTGTTAGCCATTTGAAATTGAAATACAATTTGGTCGATAATTAGAATCGTCGCATGTTATCTACTTGAAGATTGTAGTTGTTATAATCGATTGCGGCTTTATAACATGTTATACTAAACAACTTGGATTGAAAAGGAATTGGAAAAGACTTTGTGTTGTTATACCTCAACTTGCCGAAAATGACTTTGTCTTTTGGACTAGTTTGATATCTATTGTGGGGCGGAATTTTACACGTCTTGTTAGGCGTGTAATCCCCTATTGTTAACTACATTGTTGAGCCTTAAATGTGGCATGTTTGGTTATTGAATTCAGGCCTTGAAAAAGGTGGAAAAGTATGTAGAAACAAAGGAAGTGTTGTCCGATTTTTCGTAGAATTTAGTGACCTTGCACTTAGAATATTCTACGCTTGAAGTTAGAAGTTAATAGACGTATTATGGTCATTATAGGTTGACATAATACGTACGGCATATTGGACTTAGCAAGTGGATTGAACCAAAGAGGTATGTGGAACTTTCTTATCTCTTGAGCATGAGAAGTTGTAAATATATAGTACGGTAGACGTACGAGATTTTGACGAATCTAGTTTCATTTGATATCCTTGACTTGTCTTAAGAATATCCAAGTTGGTTGAGTTAGAGAATTAACTCACTTGTTTAAAAAGATTAAGGATGTCTTAGTTTCTAAAAGTTAAGGGACTTGAAAGTATATGATACTTGTTTGTTTTGAAAGTATAAGTCTCTTGGATATAAAGAAGAATGTAATTGCCTAAAGTATAAAGTTAGTATAACGACTTTATGGAAAGTTGGTTATAATAGCTTTATGGAAAGATGAAAGAGTGGTGTACTCTAGTAATGTAAATAATGATAAATGACTTGAAATGAAGAAAGACAAATTGATTTGAAGGCATCAATTGCTTAAGGTTTCAAAGAAAGAAGTCACTTGATTTAGAAGCCTATAAATGTATTTCTAAAAGGTATTGTGACTTGTCTTGAAAAGTAGATATGACTTGATACTACGGTTATTAGTATCTTGGAAGTTTTATATGAAAAAGAGACATTTTAAAAGAATAGAAGTACGTAGTACTTTGGGTTAAATTCCCGGATTTTATAATGACATGTTAGTGCCTTAAGTAAACTAAAATGAGAGTGTATAAACAAAGCTAATAAGAAGTTAGGAGATTTCTTAACTTGCTTATGTTATGTATAATAAGCCGGTGGTGCTTATGTTATGTATGATAAGTCGGTAGTGCTTATGTCATGTATGATAGCCGGTTGTGCTAGGTTATGTTATTCTTGCGGGGTAAACCCCCGGGTTACTACTTATTCCATGGATTTGCTACCCATGATGCGAGTGCGGTGTTTGTACTCATTGCGAGCCCACCGGGCCCATGCGGGTGAAATAGTCCTATGCGGGTGAAATAGTCCCATGCGAGGCGGATGACCTCATTGCGGGTCCACAGGACCTATGCAGGTGAAATAGTCCCAGGAGTAGGATTGCTTAATGATACTACGGGCGTGTGACCCTACGTTGATCATGAGCCTCCTATTTTTATGCAGTAAAGTATACACTTGTTTACTCTCATTGTTAGTAAGGCACAGTGTACTGTTATTTGAATTATCATACATGTCTCCAGCTTTATTTTTAAACTTTATGATTTCATTTCAGTACTTTCAGTTTTACATACTTTGTACATTTGTTGTACTGACCCCCTTTCCTCGGGGGCTGCGTTCATGCCGCAGGTGGTGGATCTTCATTCTTAGGATCACTGATCAGTTGACAGAAGCTCCATTTCTCCGGAGACTTGTCTTTTGGTACAGTTTTCCTGATGTTGTAGATTTATGTACATTCAGGGGTATGACGGGGCCCTGTCCCGCCACAGTTGTTATTCTTAGAGTTCTGTAGTCATATTTGTGGATTGGGTTGTAAGAACAGAGATGTAATGGTTTTTATTGTGGATTATGTATATTTTACGGAAGATGTATACCTGAAAGGGGTGTCCAGGTGGGGTACCAGTCGCGGGCTCGGGGTCGGGTCGTGACAAAAGTGGTATTAGAGCAGTTAGTCCTCGGAATGTGTCTACAGACCGTGTCTAGTAGAGTCTTGATTATCGGTGTGTTGTGCACCACATCTATAATCAGGAGGCTGCAAGACATTTAGGATTGGTTTCCATTCTTCGCTCTCGAGATCGTGCAAGAGAGTCGTCTTATTAGGTTGAATCCTCTCTCGACCTATTCTTATGTATCGGTTATGCCTCCACTGGCGACCAGGCCCGAAGGCAAGGCAAAGCGGCGGAGTCGCTAAGCGACGCAGAGGGTTACTAGGACTCAGGTCCAAACTATGCCTGAGGTTGTGGGCGGATTGGCGAGTTCAGCCACGCCGGCAGTATTAGAGGAGCCGAAAGCGGCCGTAGCTCCAGAGGTTCCGATACCTGAGCCTCCAGTTCCGCAGTCGGGGGCAGAGTATAGAGATTACGGAGAGCAGATCAGGTTATTGACTAGCATAGTGGCAGGTAGCTAACCCTAGAGCCGACAGCTTGAGGATTCGGGATTTTTTGGGTTGTAATCCACCCGAGTTCTATGTTTCGAGATCTGAGGAGATCCTGAGGAGTTTATTCGGCAGATACAGCGGACTATGCAGGTGCTTACGGCCTCGGAGACAGAGTCAGTTGTGTTAGCTTCTTACCGGTTACGCGATATTGCGTTGAACTGGTTTGAGTCATGGGAGCTGTCTAGAGGTGTGGGTGCTCTTCCAGCTGTTTGGGATGAGTTCACAGAGGCCTTCCTGGATCACTTTTTGCCTCTTGAGATGAGGAGAGCCCGCGTGGATAAATTCTTGACATTGAGACATAATGGGAGGACTATCAGAGAATACAACCTGGAGTTTGACTCATTGGCCAGGTATGCGCTCACCATTGTGGCTGACATGGCAGACAGAGTTCATCGCTATGTGATGGGGCTAGAACAACATAAAATAACTTCCTGCCTGGGAGTGGCCCTTCAGCCAGGTATGGATATTGTCAGGATGCAGGCTTATGCACAGGGGATTGAGGACAGGGAGAGAGAGGATCGGCCAAACCAAGGCCAGCCCAAGAGGGCCAGGACGACAGGGTTCCAGAGTTATTTTTGAGGTGGACAGCCTCAGCAGCAGTCCAGGTCCACATTTCAGCCGGCACAGAGTGCTCCTTCTCGGTATTCTGGCAGGAGGTTTGATCGGTCTGGTTATTCAGGGGCAGGTCAGGGCTCCAGGGCTTCGGGTTCCTAGAGGAACCGGGGTCCCAGTCAGATGAGGCCACCTTTACCTCGGTGTGGTCGGTATGGTAGTTCCCATCGTGAAGGGTGTCGTATTCCTCCAGGAGCTTGTTACTCTTATGGCCAGCAGGGCCATTTGAAGAGAGATTGTCCGACCAGAGGCAGCATGAGTGGTATGGTTTAGCCGTGGTCGCTTGCCTGGTCTTCTTCTTCGTGGTTACGCGCCGGGCGTGGTGTTCACGACCAGCACCGCGCAGGGTCATGGTGGAGGTCCTAGTTCTAGCGGTCCACAGAACCGCATATATTGCTTAGCCAGCCGGCAGGATCAGGAGGCTTCCCCGGATGTCGTCACAGGTACATTATTGATTTCATGATGTGACGTTTATGCTTTGATAGATCTAGGTTCTACCTTGTCCTATGTGTCCCCTCTTATTGCTGGTAGAATCGGGATAGAGCCGGTGTCGATAGAGTCTTTTGAGGTAGCTACGCTAGTGGGTGATTCAGTATTAGTTGAGCGGGTGTACAAAGATTGCCCGATGTTTATATACAGTCGTCAGACCCTAGCAGACTTGATAGAGTTGGAGATGACATATTTTGATGTCATTATGGGTATGGACTGGTTGGCTTCTTATTATGCCAACGTTGACTGTAGAGACAAGTTGGTCCGATTCCAGTTTCCCGGTGAGCCGGTTATTGAGTGGAAGGGCAACACAGCGTCGCTGAGGGGTAGGTTTATTTCTTACCTCAAGGCCAGGAAAATGGTGCAGAAAGGGTACATCTATCATCTGGTTTGGGTATTCGATACAGAGGCTGAGGTGCCAGTTCTTCAGTTAGTTTCGGTGGTTAGAGAGTTTCCAGATGTATTCCTAGACGATCTCCCGGGTATCCCTCCTGAGAGGGAGATTAAGTTTTGAATTGATACGTTGCCAGACACTCGGCCTATATCTATTCCGCCATACAGGATGACATCTGCTGAGTTGAGGGAGTCAAGGACTCACTGAAAGATTTGGCTGGAAAAGGCTTTATCAGCCTAGTGTTTCTCCCTGTGAGCGCCGCTTTGTTTGTAAAGAAGAAGGATGGGACGCCAGATGTGTTTTGATTACAGCAATGAATAAGGTAACCATCAAGAATGATACCCTCCCCTGGATTGATGATTTGTTTGACCAGTTGCAGGGTGCGAGGTGTTTCTCCAAGATAGACCTGCGGTCTGGTTATCATCAGGTGCGAGTTAGAGAGACAGATATCCCAAAGACTGCATTCAGGACCCGGTATGGGCACTATGAGTTCAGGGTGATGTCTTTCGGTTTGACCAACGCTCCAGCGGTATTTATGGATTTGATGAACCGGGTGTTCAAGCCATTTTTGGATACGTTTGTTATAGTATTCATTGATGACATCCTGGTTTATTCACGCACAGAGCAGGAGCATATAAATCACTTGAGGACGGTACTTGGGGTCCTCCGGAGCCGACAGTTGTTCGCCAAGTTCTCCAAGTGTGAGTTTTGGTTGGACTCAGTGGCATTCTTGGGGCACATTATTGGGGCTGATGGTGTTCAGGTTGATACGGCAAAGATTGAGGCGGTCAAGTCTTGGCCGAGACCTACTACTCCGACGGAGGTGCGCAGTTTCTTAGGGCTGGCAGGTTATTATCGTAGGTTTGTGGAGCAGTTTGCTTCGATATCAGCACCGTTGAATAGGCTGACTCATAAAGCAGCTAAGTTCCAGTGGACATAAGCTTGTGAGAAGGGCTTCCAGTTACTGAAGGAAAAGTTGACGACGACTCTAGTTCTTTGTCACGACCCGAACCTGGGCCCGTGACTGGTGCCTTACCCCGGGCACCCTAGTGATACGACATCAGAGTAATCAGCGGAACATAATACACATACATGAAACAAATGAAGTACAAAACAGTAATTTGAGGAAAACTTGCCTTTCGGCATATATAAATAACAACTCTTACAAATGAACAGTTTAATCCTTTTTACAAACCCCGCCACAACAAGATTACATGCACTTCTAAGAAAAGATACGACAACAATGGCGGGACAGTTCCCGCCATACCACGAATGTAAATACCTACAACGACAGGACTATACCAAGATAAGCCTCCGAGAACGGAGCTTTCCCAAACGCCGAATCGTGACTCCTAAGAGCGAGGATCAACGATCGTGTACCTTTACCGCGGCATGAACGCACTTCAAGGAGGTCGATAACAAAAATTTAGTATGCGAAATCAAAATATCAGAAATGAAATCATAGTAGTCTATATAAAGCGGGAGACATGTATGATAACCAAACTACGCTCACAATAAATAAGCGATATATCAAGTCGTGACTCACGCCTAGTCATCACTCAAATACATAAATATGGTCTCACGCCCAAAACATCAATCATGCCCGTGGAATACCTTCCTCACTGCCGGCAGTCAATGATAGAAAAGCACCAAGGAACACATGAACAACAGGTCCCACCTGTGCCCAAATAAAGCGATGCAGGTAAGACGAAGGCATAGCCGACTACTAACACCTACGATTAACAAGGTCATAAACTGAATCATGATATCTGTCTAGATCGTCACATGATCAAAGCTGGTCACTCGCCCGCAATATCAAATGTGCGCGTCTAGCCCTGGAACTCCCCGCAGCTCCGCATAGGCCAATCTCATAGGCCCGCATGAGGTATAACCCCGCATCGAGGGTAGCTACTCCCCGGCATCGCCCCGACTCGCATCGCACGTGGCCACATAGACCGCATGACCATAAAGGCCGCACACTAACTCGAACTCTCGTAGCTCCGCATAGCCCTCAGACCCGCATGAGGTATTCTCGAATCATGGTCCTGCATCACCGAGTCTACCCCGACGGAGGCGGCTTAACCCCCGGAAACACGGTGAGTGGTATAATACCAACATAACGGTTTATCGCTTAAACATCATAAGCACAATCGAGGAAAATCCCTTTACACAAACATCACGAATACTAACACACGTAGATCCTAATATGATTACTTATCAAATCAACACGAAGGTATTACAAGGCTATCACAAACCAACACAATCCAGTTATACACACAAGGTACATTCTATTGTATGATTAACAAGATCGAGTATCTATTCTCAAAGTACTTCATACATTATCTTTTAAAAATACGTTACGTTTACAAAAGTAACACAATACAAGTAGTATATGAAAACTAGAGTGATTATCTTTTGAAGTAAAGCAAAACACTTCTCTTTTTAAAATCAAGTAACAACATTATTTCTCAAAAGTCCAAGTTTGCCTAATTTCAAATGTTCACGTTTCTTACTTTAGGAAGGCTTCAGTAGTTCATAGTCTTATTCATTTAAGAATATAATTCTCTTTTAAACTATCTGAGAAACATAAGCCTTATATGTGAGTAGGATATTCTTGTTTATAACAATCTTATTACAACAGCCATGATCTAGGAAATATCATTTTGTCTCATCTTAGCTTCTATGCAGATGGAAGTTTCTACTGGTTTTAATAATACTTAATCTGTCAAAACATTTCCTTTTATTAACGCTGCATTGGTTTGTCGATACACATTCGATTTCAAATCAAGAAACATTCTTAAGCCGTTATACCTAACTTCCCATAAAGCTAGTATAACTCTTAAGTTTTCAAAACCAAGTATTACTTCTTTCAAATGATTCAAAAATCTTTTGAAAAACTTCAAGTTCTTTATTAACACATAACAAGCCGCTTATAGTTCAAATCGCTTACCTTTTAAAACCACAAGTATTTTCTTACCAACATAAAGTCGTTATAACCAACCTCCCATAAAGCCGTTATAACACTTTATGTTTTAAACCAATCAAATACATTTAGCACACGACGCTCACCGCATTTACATAGTTCACACATATCATGCTAGAAGAGATAGGAAGAGGTTCACATACCTCGCGACGAGTATCGACTAATAGCAAACGCCCAAGTACCTCCAACCGCCGCTACTCCTTAAGCCAAGTAGATCGCGCCACGCCGTAGTACTCAACCTATAAGGCCACAAGGCGCTTATTAATATTTAGATCCCTACGTAGAACATTCTACGAGAAAATTCGCAAAGACTCTCCCGCAACAGAAATCTCCTCCTTTATCGAGGCCGCCACCAAGCCAACCAGGGGGTTATACATCTAACCCGAACGTACAATTCTACTCACGTAAAGCTACACAAGTTCATCAGAATACGCCTTTATGTAAATACAACAAGATTCTTCTTCAAAAGTTTCTTATTATTCAGCTTAAGTCAAAAGACATCACGATAACTACGTTCAGTTCTATATATAGTATACTTCAACTATATAATCATACAACATGTAATTTCCAATTACAATAGAGGACAAGATATTTACCTCGATAAGCCCATAATTATCCGAGTTTAAATGTCGATCCCGAGCAAGGTTTAGCTCCTACTCAAGCGCCCAACCCGCTCCAACAACCCTTAGAAGTTCTAACCAACTTCTACTTATTACTCCAACTAACCATGGAGATTTTCCTTAGTGGTTTCGGTTTTGTGACTAAGGGAAGTATAATAGTATTTCGGCTTTTCAGATAAGTATAACCTTAGAATACTACAAGGTATACTACTAAGGTAATTTGGGCATTATAACAATACTTTTGAGAGTATTTCTAACAAGAGGTATTTATAAAAACTACTAGCTGTGGTACCCCACGCCACACTACTAGGAGTGGGGAGAGGGCTCTCGCCAGGGGCCTTTCAAAGGGGAGAGGGCTCTGGACGAGAGTCAACAAGAGGGAGAGGAGGATTTTAACACTTAGAAGATTTGTGGAAAGGATGAAGAATTCATCAAAGGAGAGGGTATTTATAGCACAAGCCAAGGCCAACCAATGGCCAAGATCTTGCCAAGTGCATAGCAAGTGTAGGCCAAGATCTTGCCAAGTGCACACTAGCCAACTACCACAAAAATATCCTACCAACCTCGACCACAAAGGCCACACTTTCGCCACCACAATTTCCGCCAAGGTGTTCCAATGAGAGGTGACAAGTGTCGCCTCTTGTTGGTCCAAAATGTTTCGCCTCTCGAAAAATCCGCAAAAATTAAAAATGACATAGCCGGAAATTCCCATACGAAGTCGTGGAAAACGCTTCGCCGAAAAACGACTCTAACCGTGTTGTGAACAAAGTTAATTCGCCAAGCCTAATTCTCAAGTTCAAATTTTCTACGCACGCCCCACGCATACTCCGAAATACGGTATAACATTCTCCTCCTTAGAAACATTCGTCCGAATGTTCTTTCTAAGTCTCAAACAAACGCGCCAAGATAGTCTTCACTACCATACTTACGACACAATCCTCGCCACAATGGCCACGAAACAATCACAAAAATACTTACATCCAAGTCCACGAGGAAACACTCTAACATTACCACAACCACCCCTCTCCGGGGTCTAAAATATACTTCCTTCGCACCTTCTCCTTACAAAAGAAATGATCACATCTATGCTCGCCATACATGCTCGCTTCTTCCCGATACCACTTTTGTCACTTTGCCGCGAGGTTCTAGTGTCACTCCGGCGACCCAACAAATGGTACCGGACTACATGCGATCCCTGAGGCTGTCGTACACTCAAACTCTTACCACACTTCGACATCGTCAGCTTCAAGACTGGGTTACTATCTCTAACGTGGTCATCATTAATCGAACACTGACGGATCTCCGATACCTTCCCGAACATAACAATACGAAGATCGACGCATCGCCTCCTAAGTCTGACGGCAAAGCTAACATATAGGCAACCCGCCTACTCGCACTGATCCGTAAGGCCCAAAGTAACTCGGGCTAAGTTCCTCTGCTTTCCAAAACTCGCCACACCCAAACCGGGTGGTATCTTCAAGAAGACCGACCGCCAACTCAACTCTAAGCGTCCGCCGATTATCCGCACGATTTCTCTGAGCTGCAAGAACCTCTTCTAGACAAGCTTTACTCTATCCACAGTCTGCTGGAACAAGCCTGAACCAACTATTTGAATCTTGCCAACATCGAACCAATCGACCGGCGACTTACACATCCGCCCCTACAAGGCTTTATAAGGCGACACCCGAACACTGAAATGGTAGCTTAAATACTCCCTCCACAGGAGACAACAATCTCCACAACTACCCCTGAAATCCAACCACTGGCCCGAGGGAGAATGCGATTCTGAGACTCACCTGAGTTCCTAACCTTGCCTGGCAAAACCTCCAGAAAAAGAAGCAGTAACTGGCTCCATCTGTCTTAAGGTGTAGGTAGGCACCTCGTGCAGCCCTACAACCTTTCTGATGCAACATCTCGCATAACCCTCTGCCGAGAAAACGGTCCCGAACGAAGAACACGATGGCTGCCCCCATCGACCCGACCACCGGTCGAACGTATCCACGAACTCGTACGCTGGTTAACTAAACTTGGGCCCAACACCCTCGTGATCCCACCACCCGGCGGGACCACCACAAACTGACCCCACCAACAAACAGGTCGCGGGTTGACCCGCAACGCGGCCTCAACCCGACCCGGCAACGCGCACAATACTAGCTCCCCGATCCGGAACAATCTCACTTAATCACGTTTCGAAAACCAAGCGGTCTTCTTAGCTCAACTACCCCCTTTCATTCCACACTACTAGGGACCTATCCCAAACATAACTCACGTGCACTATGCACTTCCGATAAGGGTCAAACATAACCCTACACCTATGCTCGAGATGGCCTTACCTCTAAGGTCTCTACGTAAAAAAACTCTAAGGCTCACACCTTCTCTATCCCCCAAAATCTTACTCGGTTAACCCATCATGATTTCTAATCACAACTAACACACTGCTATCAGAACATAGCACTTAAGGTATACTCACCTTATCACATATACAGATCTCTAGAGGGTTAAGGATATATCTATATCTACTGCTTCACTCCCCTTAGTCGTTCTAATCAAACTCGCCTGTAGGCGCATAGCTAGGAAGATGACGAACTACCCACCGATCCTGAAGGCTAAGTCATCCTACAAAGACACTCTCTCGACACATGGCCCTGACGGCCGCAGGTACAACAAGTACCAACTAAAAGACGACACTCCCCGGGATGACGCTCACACACCGTGAACACCGAGGAAAATCAATCGGCCGGGCCGGAACCTACGCGGTAGCCGCAACCTAAGCTCGAGCTCGACCAACTCCTGCATACCCCGAACGCCCCGAACCCCGCGGGACCTCTCTCGCACCGTGGATGTGCAAATCTAATCTGCTGGTGAGGCGACTCGCCTCGAAACTTACCAAAGGACCTTGCTGCTCTGGCCCTCTTCTACTGTCCTTCGTTAACCCCTCGATCTCTACACGCCTCGCTGGCCGCGCAAAGCCCGCATACGTGCCATGCTCAAGTCTAATCAAGAATTACTCTTGCACAACCTCTATTAGATAGTCATCAAGACTCGCGTACATCGGTATACTCTATACTCATCGTCTGGCCGCGAATCAAGGTCCAAACATCGTGGCCGCAGAGGAATCGCCGCCGTGCTAAAACTCTCTGGGCTAGTGACGCCGCAGAACTCCCGAATGAAGCACTATCCTAGGTAATGATTTGGCTCGCCCTCGCCACCCTCCGAACTCTACTGCAGCCTCGCCGCTTTGCCCCACAGGCGGGTTGCCTACGCGAGGCATAACGATAAGTGGAAATAATTTCGCCGAGGTCCAACTAACAACACATCTAAGGCACGATCTCAGAGTGAGAAGAATAGAAACCAATCCTAAATACCCTATAGCCTCCTCGACATTGGTGTGCACAACACACCGATAATCAAGACTCTTAATCGATACGGTTCAGACACTTTCCGAGGATTAATCGCTCGATACCACTTTTGTCACGACCAACTGGGCGTGGATCGTGCCTTACCCCGCACCCTAGTGATACAACATCGAGTAATCACGAACATAATACACATACATGAAACAAATGAAGTACAAAACAAGAATTTGAGGGAAAACTTGCCTTTCGATATATAAATAACAACTCTTACAAATGAACAGTTTAATCTTTTTACAAACCCCGCCACAACAAGATTACTGCACTTCTAAGAAAAGATACGACAACAATGGCGGATGTGGGCCGCCATACCCCGAATGTAAATACCTACAACGACAGGACTATACTAAGATAAGCCTCCGAGAACGGAGCTTTCCCAAACGCTGAATCGTGACCCTAAGAGCGAGGATCAACGATCGTGTACCTTTACTGCGGCATGAACGCAGCCCCAAGGAGGTCGATAACAAAAATTTAGTATGCGAATCAAAATATCAGAAATGAAATCATAGTAGTCTATATAAAGCAGAGACATGTATGATAACCAAACTACGCTCACAATAAATAAGCAAATATATCAAGTCGTGACTCACGCCAAGTCATCACTCAAATACATAAATATGGGTCTCACGCCCACAACATCAATCATGCCCGTGGAATACCTTCCTCACCGCCAGCAACAATGATAGAAAAGCACCAAGGAACACACATGAACAATGTGTCCCACTGTGCCCAAATAAAACAAGACAGGTGGTACGAAGGCATAGCCGACTACTAACACCTACAAGACTAACAAGGTCGTAAATCAATCATGATATCTGCTCTGCACCATCACATGATCAAAGCCGGTCACTACCCGCAATATCAAATGCGCGCTGCCTAGCCCCGAACTCCCCGCACTCGCATAGGCCAATCTCATAGGCCCGCATGAGGTATAACCCCGCATCGAGGGTAGCTACTCCCGGCGTCGCCCCGACTCGCACCGCATGGCCACATAGACCGCATGACCATAAAGGCCGCACACTAACACGAACTCTCGTAGCCCGCATAGGCCCTCAGACCCGCATGAGGTATTCTCGAATCATGGTCCTGCATCACCGAGTCTACCCCGCGACGGAGGCGCTTAACCCCTAAACACGGTGAGTGGTATAATACCAACATAACAGCTTTATCGCTTAAACATCATAAGCACAATCAAGGGAAAATCCTTTACACAAACATCACGTAATACTAACACACGTAGCATCCTAATATGATTACTTATCAAATCAACACGAAGGTATTACAAGGCTATCACAAACCAACACAATCCAGCTTATACACACAAGGTACATTCTATTGTATGATTAACAAGATCGAGTATCTATTCTCAAAGTACTTCATACATTATCTTTTAAAAATACGTTACGTTTACAAAAGTCACACAATACCGTAGTATATGAAAACTAGAGTGATTATCTTTTGAAGTAAAGCAAAACACTTCTCTTTGTAAAATCAAGTAACAACATTATTTCTCAAACGCCCAAGTTTGCCTAATTTCAAATGTTCACGTTTCTTACTTTAGGAAGGCCGTAGTTCATAGTCTTATTCATTTAAGAATATAATTCTCTTTTAAACTATCTGAGAAACATAAGCCTTATATGTGAGTAGGATATTCTTGTTTATAACAATCTTATTACAGCAGCCATGATCTAGGAAATATCATTTTGTCTCATCTTAGCTTCTATGCAGATGGAAGTTTCTACCGTTTTAATAATACTTAATCACAAAACATTTCCTTTATTAACGCCGCAGTTGGTTTGTCGATACACATTCGATTTCAAATCAAGAAACATTCTTAAGCCGTTATACCTAACTTCCCATAAAGCTAGTATAACTCTTAAGTTTTCAAAAACCAAGTATTACTTCTTCTTTCGAAATGATTCAAAAATCTTTTGAAAAACTTCAAGTTCTTTATTAACACATAACAAGCCAGTTATAGTTCAAATCGCTTACCTTTTAAAACCACAAGTATTTTCTTACCAACATAAAGTCATTATAACCAACCTCCCATAAAGCCGTTATAACACTTTATGTTTTAAACCAATCAAATACATTTAGCACATGACGCTCACCGTACTACATAGTTCACACATATCATGCTAGAAGAGATAGGAAGAGGTTCACATACCTCGCGACGAGTATCGACTAATAGCAAAACGCCCAAGTACCTCTCCAACCGTCGGCTACTCCTTAAGCCAAGTAGATCGCGCCACGCCGTAGTACTCAACCTATAAGGCCACAAGGCGCTTATTAATATTTAGATCCCTACGAGAACATTCTACGTAAAATTAAAGACCTCCCCGCAATAGCGTAAATCTCCTCCTTTATCGAGGCCGCCACCAAGCCAACCAGGGGTTATACATCTAACCCGAACGGGTACAATTCTACTCCACGTAAAAGCTACACAAGTCTACAGAATACGCTCTTATGTAAATACGTCAAGATTCTTCTTTCAAAAGTTTCTTATTATTCAAAGCTTAAGTCAAAAGACATTGCCGATAACTACGTTCAGTTCTATATATAGTATACTTCAACTATATAATCATACAACATGTAATTTCCAATTACAATAGAGGACAAGATATTTACCTCGATAAGCCCATAATTATCCGAGTTTAAATGTCGATCCCGAGCAAGGTTTAGCTCCTACTCCATGCGCTCCAACCCGCCTCCAAACAACCCTTAGAAGTGCGAACCAACTTCTACTTATTACTCCTACTGACCATGGAGTTTTTCCTTAGGGGGTCGGTTTTGTGACGTAAGGGAAGTCTCATAGTATTTCTGGGCTGTTCGTAGAAGTATAACCTTATCATACTACAAGGTATACTGGCTAAGGTAATTTGGGCATTATAACAATACTTTTGAGAGTATTTCTAACAAGAGGGGGTATTTATACGAAAACTACTAGGCTAGGGGTACCCCACGCCACACTACTAGGAGGGGGAGAGGGCTCTCGCCAAGGGGGCCTTTCAAAGGGGAGAGGGCTCTTGGACGAGAGTCAACACGAGGGGAGAGGGAGGGAGTTTAACACTTAGAAGATTTGTGGAAAGGATGAAGAATTCATCAAAGGAGAGGGTATTTATAGCACAAGCCAACCAATGGCCAAGATCTTGCCAAGTGCATAGCAAGTGTAGGGCCAAGATCTTGCCAAGTGCACACTAGCCAACTACCACAAAAATATCCTACCAACCCTTGACCACAAAGGCCACACTTTCGCCACCACAATTTCCGCCCAAGGTGTTCCAATGAGAGGTGACAAGTGTCGCCTCTTGTTGGTCCAAAATGTTTCGCCTCGGAAAAATCCGCAAAAATTAAAAATGACATAGCCGGAAATTCCCATACGAAAGTCGTGGAAAACGCTTTTAAAAAAACGACTCTAACCGTGTTGTGAACAAAGTTAATTCGCCAAGCCTAATTCTCAAGTTCAAATTTTCTACGTCGCCCCACGCATATACCGAAATACGGTATAACATTCTTACTCTTCCTAAGGGGTTAGAAGGCTACGTGATTTATTGTGATGCCTCGGGTATCGGGCTAGGGTGCGTATTGATGCAGCACGGTAAGGTAATAGCCTATGCTTCCCGGCAGCTACGGAAGCATGAGAGGAATTACCCTACTCACGACTTAGAGTTGGCCGCAGTTATTCATGCCTTGAAGATTTGGAGACATTATTTATACGGGGTTCATGTGGATATTTATACAGACCACAAGAGCCTCCAGTACATCTTCAGGCAGAGGGAGCTGAACTTGCGGCAGAGACGGTGGTTAGAGTTGTTGAAGGATTATGATGTTGATATCCTATACCATCCGGGAAAAGCCAACGTGGTTGCAGATGCTTTGAGTCGTAGATCGATGGGGAGTCTGTCAGAGGTGCAGCCAGATAGACAGGACATGGTCCGTCAGATCCATCAGCTAGCGAGCCTTGGGGTTCGATTGGTCGATACCGATGATAGTGGGGTACGGGTTCGTGAGATTGCCGAGTCTTCCATCGTTGATGAGGTGAAGAGGCGACAGTATGAGGACCCAGTTATGATGCGGTATCGAGATATATCTCTTCGAGAGGAGAAGAGTTTGTTTGAGGTAGCGCCTGATGGGGTGCTAAGATTTGAGGGCAGATTGTGTGTTCCCGATATTGCAGGACTTCATCAGCAGATTCTAGGAGAGGCATACAGTGCTCGTTACTCTATTTATCCGGGGTCGACTAAGATGTACCATGACCTCAGATGTATGTATTGGTGGGATGGCCTGAAGT
Organism: Przewalskia tangutica; assembly: GCA_029844215.1. NCBI lineage: Eukaryota > Viridiplantae > Streptophyta > Magnoliopsida > Solanales > Solanaceae > Przewalskia > Przewalskia tangutica. The sequence continues at coordinate 107,903,890 of CM056721.1, forward strand.
GGGATGTGGCAGGTTTTGTAGCTCAGTGTCCTAATTGTCAACAGGTCAAGGTTGAGCACCAGAAGCCCGGTGGGCTATTGCAGGCGATTGATATTCCGACATGGAAGTGGGAGGTGATCAACATGGATTTTGTTACAGGGTTACCTCGTACTCAGAGGAAGTGTGATTCCATCTGGGTTATTATATACAGGCTGACAAAATCAGCACACTTTCTTCCAGTCAGGACTACGTATTCGGCTGAGGATTATGCTAGATTGTATATCAGGGAGATTGTGAGACTGCACAGATTTCCTATATCGATTATATCAGACAGAGGAGCCCAGTTTACGGCTAACTTCTGGAGGTCTTTCCAGAAGTGGTTAGGGACACAGGTGAGTCTCAGTACTGCATTTCATCCTCAGACCGACGGACAGGCAAATCGTACTATCCAGACAATTGAGGATATATTGCGGGCCTGTGTTATTAATTTCAGGGGTAGCTGGGAGGAACATTTGCCTCTTGTGGAGTTTGCTTATAACAACAGCTACCATTCTAGCATTCAGATGGCGTCATATGAGGCTTTGTATGGGCAAAAGTGTAGGTCGCCGATTGGTTGGTTCGACGTGGGCGAGGTTCAGTTAGTTGGCCCAGACTTGATTCAGCAGGCTGTGGATAAGGTGAAGCTTATCCAGGAAAGATCATTAGCGGCTCGTAGTCGTAAGTCTTATGCAGATAATCGGCGTCGACATTTGGAGTTTCAGGTAGACGATTGGGTCTTCTTGAAGGTATCACCCATGAAGGGTGTGATGAGGTTCGGAAAGAATGGGAAACTTAGCCCAAGGTACAGTGGGCCTTACCAGATCATCCGTAGAGTAGGCAAGGTTGCCTATGAGTTGGAGCTGTCATCAGAGTTAGAGGCGGTACACCCGGTCTTCCATGTTTCTATGTTGCGGAAGTGTATCCGAGATCCATCCAGAGTTTTCCCAGCTAGCGAGGTTTAGGTAACAGAGGGTTTATCGTATGAGGAGAGTCCCATAGCGATACTCGATCGCCAGGTCAGGCGACTGCGGACCAAGGATGTGGCTTCCGTCAAAGTCTTGTGGCGGAATGATAATAAGGAGAAGATGACTTGGGAAGCGGATGAGGACATGTTGAGAAAGTATCCTCACTTATTCTCTACACCTTCAGGTAATTCATTTCCCTTACTTGTCAAGTTTTAATTGAAGTATTTTGCTTAAATGCTATTATGTGGCCACGTGTGGCATTATTGGTTTGTAGGGGTTGTAAAAGGAGAATATGTCGCTATTTATAAGATTTACTCCGAAAGAACAATGGGGAAGAATGTTTCTAAGGGGGGAAGAATGTTACACCCCGTAATTTCAGGACATGTTTATAAGAACGTACGTAAGAACCCAAAAATGTTAAGATTTGAGACTAGTGAAAATTTATCGGAAATATCGGGAAATGAAATATTACGATGAATAGGAGTGTGACACGTGTCACCCCCCCTTGGAAGGCCTTGATCGAATGGACCAAGGTTAAAATGGTCATTTGGCCAATGTTAAGATGGCCAAGTCTTGCTAGGCTAAGAGCTTGATATTATTGACTAAGTCCAAGGGTCACTTGGCTTGATCTTTTAATGAAGCACATCCAAGCCACCCATTTGTTCTAATCTTGACCCTCCACAGTGTTATATAAGCTTACTACTAGCAAGACTAGTTCCCATACTTAGTAAAATTTTCAAGAAAGCTTGTTCTTCACTAATGTGCTCTCGGGTTAGGGCTTCAAGGAAGAAGAAAAAATTTCGTTTATTGTTCAATAATCTCCATACATTAAACCAAGATTCCTAAGGGTATTGTAAGGGTATCTCAATAGAAAGATCCCGGAAAAGTGTCATTTTTGCGTTAGTCGCAATGTGAAAACCTAAGTCACTTTCATAGGTTTGGATTGGAAATTGAAGGAAAGTTGTTTGTGATCTTCTAAGGGCTTCAAGTGGCGGATTGGAGTGTCAAGTAGAGGCTCTAAGTTGCTAAGGAGCGACTTCGGATCTTGAAGTTGGATTAAGGATCGTTAAGGTAACAATCTTGTTCTCTTAAGTGTTATAAGATTACATATTGTTGTAGCCTTACATTTTAACTAGCATGAAGTATATGTATTGAAGATTGATAAGTGCTATGGATATTGGAAGCCTAAATCCGAAATGACATTGTTAGCCATTTGAAATTGAAATACAATTTGGTCGATAATTAGAATTGTCGCATGTTATCTACTTGAATATTGTAGTTGTTATAATCGATTGCGGCTTTATAACATGTTATACTAAACAACTTGGATTGAAAAGGAATTGGAAAAGACTTTGTGTTGTTGTACCTCAACTTGCCGAAAATGAATTTGTCTTTTGGACTAGTTTGATATCAATTGTGGGGCGGAATTTTACACGTCTTGTTAGGCGTGTAATCCCCTATTGTTAACTACATTGTTGAGCCTTAAATGTGGCATGTTTGGTTATTGAATTCGGACCTTGAAAAAGGTGGAAAAGTATGTAGAAACAAAGGAAGTGTTGTCCGATTTTTCGTAGAATTTAGTGACCTTGCACTTAGAATATTCTTCGTTTGAAGTTAGAAGTTAATAGACGTATTATGGTCATTATAGGTTGACATACTACGTACGGCATATTGGACTTAGCAAGTGGATTGAACCAAAGAGGTATGTGGAACTTTCTTATCTCTTGAGCATGAGAAGTTGTAAATATATAGTACGGTAGACGTACGAGATTTTGACGAATCTAGTTTCATTTGATATCATTGACTTGTCTTAAGAATGTCCAAGTTGGTTGAGTTAGAGAATTAATTCACTTGTTTAAAAAGATTAAGGATGTCTTAGTTTCTAAAAGTTAAGGGACTTGAAAGTGTATGATACTTGTTTGTTTTGAAAGTATAAGTCTCTTGGATATAAAGAAGAATGTAATTGCCTAAAGTATAAAGTTAGTATAACGAGTTTATGGGAAGTTGGTTATAATAACTTTTTGGAAAGATGAAAGAGTGGTTTACTCTAGTAATGTAAATAATGATAAATGACTTGAAATGAAGAAAGACAAATTGATTTGAAGGCATCAATTGCTTAAGGTTTTAAAGAAAGAAGTCACTTGATTTAGAAGCCTATAAATGTATTTCTAAATGGTATTGTGACTTGTCTTGAAAAGTAGATATGACTTGATACTACGATTATTAGTATCTTGGAAGTTTTATATGAAAAAGAGTCATTTTAAAAGAATAGAAGTACGTAGTACTTTGGGTTAAATTCTCGGATTTTATAATGACATGTTAGTGCCTTAAGTAAACTAAAATGAGAGTGTATAAACAAAGCTAATAAGAAGTTAGGTGGGTGAAATAGTCCTATGCGGGTGAAATAGTCTCATGCGAGGCGGATGACCTCATTGCGGGTCCACAGGACCTATGCGGGTGAAATAGTCCCAGGAGTAGGATTGTTTAATGATACTACGGGCGGGTGACCCTACTTTGATCATGAGCCTCCTATTTTTATGCAGTAAAGTATACACTTGTTTACTCTCATTATTAGTAAGGTACAGTGTACTGTTATTTGAATTATCATACATGTCTCCAGCTTTATTTTTAGACTTTATGATTTCATTTCAGTACTTTCAGTTTTACATAATTGGTACATCTGTTGTACTGACCCCCTTTCCTCGGGGGCTGCGTTCATGCCGCAGGTAGGGGTAAGCAGGTGGTGGATCCTCATTCTTAGGATCACTGATCAATTGACAGAAGCTCCATTTCTCCGGAGGCTTGTCTTTTGGTACGGTTTCCCTGATGTTGTAGATTTATGTACATTCAGGGGTATGGCGGGGCCCTGTCCCACTACAGTTGTTATTTTTAGAGGTCTGTAGTCATATTTGTGGATTGGGTTGTAAGAACAGAGATGTAATGGTTTTTATTTTGGATTATGTATATTTTACGGAAGGTGGTCTTATCGGCTATCCTGTTGATGTTTAATGTCTAAGTATTTTTATGAGTTGTGTATGTTTCATTGCTATTCTCTGATGTATACCTGAAAGGGGTGCCCAGGTAGGGCACCAGTCACGGGCCCGGGGTCGGGTCGTGACATCATTAAGACATATGTGTTTGCTTGAAAATTTATTTGTTTTATAATGTCATTGTCTCTTAACTATCTTTAATGTCTACCTTATACTTATATCCATAGGCGTCATTGGCCTCTTTTCAACTGTTTAGATGCTAATCTCGAGCTTTAATCATTGTTACTTCCGTTTACACACTTTCTGAAAGGTATGTCTACACATGTTGGGGAACCGATACATCTTATGTTTAGATCCAATTCACGGTGTTACATGATCCAATGGCTTGTCAAGCTTTCTTGTCTTATCATTATCAGGTCTCTCATCAACCGAGTGCCCATTCGTCTTACCTTTATATTTCCATTTCAAGCTGCCTTGGGGGTATCTTATTTCAAGAATTTCTCATACTATCTTTCTGATTAAGGCAACCTTAATGAGCCCATGAGATGTAGCAAGCAGTTCCTATAAATGTATTTCAGCTTATTCAAAATCGTACATCAGTTCATAAGGTTCCAACTAACTCATCTTAATTGGATATCAACGTACCACAGAATGTGTATCATTTTGTACTACCAAGTTACAATATCTTAAGAACAACAATTAAAGAAAGCCATAGTTCACAGCAATAACAATAAGTGTAGAGAACTTAATAACTCAGCCAACAGGATATAACCAATTAATACCATTCCATTCCTACTTATTCATTGTTTTCACATTTCTTACAGCCATTCTTTGACTGTTCCATAGTTCCCGTCCTCAATTACCCCAACACACTATTGTTATCTATAGGTTATGTAGAATTGTAACATTTTGCACCACGTAGCCGAAGCCGAGGACCTTACCTGTCCAATCTCTATATCATACCTTAGCTTACTAACTTTGATACATGTAATTCTTCATAATACAGAGTATCTCCATTTTAGTCCTTAGCATATTATATTCCCTTTGTAATCAAAGTCACATTTATAAGGTCCTATTGCAGTTCTCTCTAGAATTCTAATCAGCAAGAGTCACCGTAAAAAACATGGATCTTTATAACCTACTAAACCTTCCAATATAAATTCCTTCTCTCTATCCCCTTATAATTGCTAGACCAGTTTGCAAGGATACATTCACCTCCTGTGTTCAACATCTGGGAGTAAATCCTCTACTGCATTTCGCAGTCCCTTAAAATCGGTAATACCATTTCCAAACGGCTCAACAACATCAACAACAATCACTAGTGGTTTATACTCAAACCAAGGAATCATCCCAACTAATATACTTCACATATACTATGTACTTTAACCAAGATCAAACATGGAATATTTTACTCAAGAAGGCCTTGTATATCTAAGGGCTCAACGATTATCAAATATCCTAAGATCCTTAAATATTCCATGTCGCAAGCTTACATTATCTCTTCCCGTATACGGGTAAGATAGTTTCTCATAATCTCAAAATCATGTTGTCTTAATCATAACAACCCTATTTACTCCATACGAATATTATTTGTGCATATCACTTAAGCATACAACATAGCTTAATCTAACAACATGGTATGCCATTAAGTCAATTGAACATGATCTTTTAAGAGTCTATCACAATCTCAGACAGCTCATTACCTCCTGAATATTCCAAATTAGCACATATATAAAGCCTTGATGTGAATTCATTACACGATTTCATACCTTCCAAGCAATTATTAAAGCTTAACCAGCTCATGATAACCCACAATTACTTCAGGCAACACACACATGGCCCTAATAAATATGTTCGTATAGATGCACGTCATCATCATACCAACTATACAACAATTTTACCAACCTGTATACAAGGTCCATATATTCCCCTTCTGGGCCGTTGTCGCTTTCTTTGGAGGCATAGCTGCAACCACAATAATACGTTAGAGAGGGACTACCCTAACAACACAGCTCTATCACACGATCTTAGAGTAAGGAAAATAGAAACCAATCCTAAATATAATGTAGCCTCATGTTTATGTGTGGTGCATAACACACCGATAACCAAGACTCTACTGCACATGGTCTGTAGACATTCCGAGGACTAACTGCTCTGATACCACTTTTGACACGACCCGAACCGACGGGCCGCGACTGTTGCCCTACCTGGGCACCCTTATACCCATACATCACATATACCCTTATACCTGGGCACCCTTATACCTATACATCACATATAGCCGACAAGGCTGCCACTATATACAGTTCATGTCCAAAATAAACTACAACATAAACATGTTCAAATACACATTTACCATCCACACCTGTCTACAGACCTCTAAGGGTTTGATAATAAAATATGACGGGACAAGGCCCCGTCGTACCCCTGAATATACATAAGCCTATAATCAAAGATCTGTACCAAAATGATAGGCTCCGGAACAGAGGAGCTATTTGAAAAAGCTGGCAAGGATCCTAAGCTCAAGGATCAGCAAACTGAGTACCTATACCTGCGGCCATGAACGCAGCCCCGCCGGAGAAGGGGGTCAATACAACAATGTACTAAGTATGTAAACATAAAGTACTTTAAATAAGATCATAACTGACCAAAGATTACAGGGACAAGTATGATAATCAAAATACCAGATACAACCGTGCCATATAAAATAGAGAGTCAACCGTGCCTTTTAAAAATGAGAATCAACTGTGCCTTTTTAAGAAGCGAGAGTCATATACTGTCATGGGTATCTATACCCGCATCATGGAAGCATGTCCATGGAATCATATACTGTCATGAGTATCTATACTCACATCATGGATACATGTCCATGGAATCATATACATATAAACATTGTCGGTCCTCTACCGAGGGACTCGGTGAACAAGTGCTAGGATCTGCGCACGACTGTCATGAGTATCTATAATCGCATCATGGATTGCATATCCGTGGAATCATAATACATATAACATTGTCAGCCCTCTAGTGAGGGACTCGGTGAACATTGTCGGCCTATTATGGGACTCGGTGGATGGAACAATAACACTTGCACGAATAGCTATCATGAGCAACCTTGTGCAATTTAAATCATCTTTTGACTCTTAATAAAATCATTAAAATGAACTTTCATTTTAGAAAAACCAAGGCACTATCATATCATGTATCATTAAGGATTTGGATCCAATAGAACTATGTACGTCCGCCGTACACTCACTTTATAACAAACATGCCAAAAGAAGAAATGATAGTTTCACATACCTTATAGGCTATACCAACTTGACAACTAGAATACGTCTCAAGTAGTACTTCAACCTATAATAACAATAACACATATATCAACACCATGCTTACTAGTATAGATCATATACCAAGTAATGGTTCTCTTTTCATATAGAAATTTGGGCAAAGACTTGCCACGACTGCCCGGTTCAGGGCGTGGATCGTGCCTTACCCCGGGCACCCTAGTGATACAACGTCAGAGTAATCAGCGGAACATAAAACACATACATGAAACAAATGAAGTATAAACAGTAATCTGAGGAAAACTTGCCTTACGGCATATATATATAAATAACAACTTTTTTTCAACATGAACAGTTTAATCCTTTTTACAAACCCTGCCCACAACAGTACTACAGACCTCTAAGAAATGATACGACAACAATGGCGGGACAGGCCCGCCATACCCCGAATGTAAATACCTACAACAACAGGGACTATACCATCGATAAGCCTCCGAGAAACGGAGCTTTCCCAAACGCAATCTGACCCTAAGAGCGAGGATCAATGATCGTGTACCTTTACCGCGCATGAACGCACTTCCAGGCGAGGTCAAGATCAAAAAGTACCGAGTATGTGAAATCGAAATAAATCAGAAATGAAATCATAGCAGTCATATAAAGCGAGAGACATGTATGATAACCAAACTACGATTTACAACAAAGCGCCATGTCAAGTCGGGACTCACGCCTCAAGTCATCACTCAAGTATAACAATGGGTCTCGTGCCCACAACATCAATCATGCCCGTAGAATACCTTCCTCACCGCAGCTTCATGATATAAAAGCACCAAGGAACACACATGAACACGTGTCCCACCTGTGTCATAATAAAATCAGACGGTAAGTACGAAGGCATAGCCGACTACTAAAAACCTACGCACCAACCAGTGTCATGAATCAGATCATAAGATCTGTCTGCAGGCCACATGATCAAAGCCGCCACTTGCCCGCAGATCGATGTGCGCGCTTCAACCCCGAACTCCCGCAGCCCGCGTAGGCCAAACTCATAGGCCCGCATGAGGTATAACCCCGCATCGAGGGTAGCTACTCCGGCGGCGTCTGGACTCGCCGTCCGCACGCCACAAGGACCGCGTGACCACAAGGGCCGCGCACTAACTCGAACTCCCGCAGTTCCGCATAGGCCCTACAGACCCGCATAAGGTATTCTCGAATCATAGTCCATCGACCGCTGAGTCTACCCCAGACGGAGGCAAACAACCTCCGGAATATGTCACGATGAGTGGCACAATACTATCATAACGACCGATAGTTAAGAAGCACAATCAAGGAAAACCCTTTACACAAACATCACAAGATACTATCACACGTAGCATCCTAACATGATTACTTATCAAAGCAACGAAAGTATTACTGTGCTATCACAATTCAATACAATCAAGTTATTCACACAAGGTACTTTCTACTTTAAGTTAACAAGTTGGAATTAATCCCCAAAGTACTTTATACAATAACTCTTTTAAAAGGTGCGTCAAAAGTCACACAATACAGTAGTATATAAAAATAGAGTGACTATCTTTTAAGTAAACCAAAATACTTACCTTTGTAAAATCAAGTAACAACATTATTTTCTAAACGCCCAAGTTTGCCTAATTTCAAATGTTCACGTTTCTTATTTTAGAAAGGTTTCGTAGTTCGTAGTCTTATTCATTTAAGAATATAATTCTCTTTTAAACAATCAGAAACATAAGTCTTATGAGTAGGATATTCTTGTTTATAACAATCTTATTACTGAACCATGATCTAGGAAATATCATTTTGTCTCATCTTAGCTTCTATGCGGATGGAAGTTTCTCTGGTTTTAATAATACTTAATTATTCAAAACATTTCCTTTTATTAACGCCGCATGGTTTGTCGATACACATCACGATTTCCAAAATCAAGAAACATTCTTAAGCCGTTATACCTAACTTCCCATAAAGCTAGTATAACTCTTAAGTTTTCAAAAGAAACCAAGTATCACTCTTCTTTCAAAACGATTTAGAATCTTTTGAAATACTTCAAGTTCTTTATTATCACACATCAAGCCGATTATAAACAAATCATTTACCTTTTAAAACCACAAAGTATTTTCGGACCTACATAAAGTCATATAACCAACTTCCCATAAAGCCGTTATAACACTTTATGTTTCAAACCAATCAAATACATTTAACACACGTACGCTCACCGTACTACATAGTTCACACATATCATGCTAGAAGAGATAGGAAGAGGTTCACATACCTCGCGGCGAGTATCGACTAATAGCAAAACGCTCAAGTACTTCCAACCGCCGGCTACTCCTTAAGCCAAGTAGATCGCGCCACACGTAGTACTTCAACCTATAAGGCCACAAGGCGCTTATTAACATTTAGACCTCATCGCAGAACATTCTACCAAAATTCGCAGACCTTCCCCGCAACAACGTAAATCTCCTCGCTTTATCGAGGCCGCTACTAAGCCAACCGGGGGTTACACAGCTAACCCGAACAGTACACTTCTCCTCCACGTAAAAGCTACACAAGTCTCATGTCAGATACAGCCTATGTAAAACGATTCGATGCTCTTCTTTCAAAAGGTTTCTTATTATTCAGCTTAAGTCAAAAGACATCACGACAACAACGTTCAGTTCTACATATAGTATACTTCAACTATAGTCTAACAATCATGTAATTTCCAATTACAATAAAGGGACAAGATATTTACCTCGATAAGCCCATAATTATCCAAGTATAAAGTCGATCCTGGGAAATCGTTTAGCTCGACTCCGAGCGCCCAACCCGCTCTAAACCACCCTTAGAAGTTCTAACCAACTTCTACACAATACTCCAACGGACTATGGAGATTTTCCTAGGGTTTCGGTTTGTAGTGACGGAAGTATAATAGTATTTCCAAGCTTTTCGTATAGGTATAACCTTAAAATACTACAAGGTATACTAAGGTAATTTGGGCATTATAACAATACTTTGAGAGTATTTCTACACTACAAAGGGGTATTATACGAAAGCAACTAGGCAGGGGTACCCACCCACCACACTACTAGGAGGGAGAGGGCTCTCGCCAAGGGGCCTTTCAAAGAGGGAGAGGGCTCTTGGACGAGAGTCAACAAGAGGAGAGGAGGAATTTTAACACTTAGAAGATTTGTGGAAAGGATGAAGAATTCATCAAAGGGAGAGGGTATTTATAGCCAAGCCAAGGCCAACCAATGGCCAAGATCTTGCCAAGTGCATAGCAAGTGTAGGGCCAAGATATGCCCAAGTGCCCCTAGTCCCTACTCCTTAAAACCCTCACAAATATCTACCAAAAATATCTACCCACTGACACCCCAATTCGTCAGTGTCGCCCACTTGTTTCCAATGAGGTGACACATGTCACCCTCCCGTTGGTCCAAGATGTTCCGCCTCTCGGAAAAATCCGCAAAAATAAGAAAAGACATAGCCGGAATTTTCCTCGCAGTTATGTAAAACGTTTCGAAAAATGACTCTAACCGTGTTGTGCACAAATGTCATTCCCAGCCACCTGGCGGGGTGACACGTGTCACCCTCCTATTGGCCCAAAATAAAACATCTTCCAAAATATCCACAATGGCCAAAATCTCAAAACAAAGTGGGCCCTACAAAACCAGAATTTCTCCGTGGGCCCCACGTGACCATTTCCAAAATAAAATTCCATAATTCTCTAATATTCCAGAAGTCCGAATACCAAATCGGGAATCCAATTCCCATTAACGAACCTTTTTCCTTCACAAAACCGGAAACTTTTCCGTGGAAAATCACCTCTTTCTTCCTTTCCAATCTTTACGTCAGATTCTCGCACGCACGTCCTCGCATACATACCACGGAACTACGGGTATAACATTCTTCCCTCTTAGAAACATTCGTCCGAATGTTCCTTCTAAGTCTCAAACAACGCGCCAAGATAGTCTTCACTACTATACTTACGAGAACCAACCCGCCACATCCGCCACGAAACACCGCGCATAAAAACTTACATCCAAGTCCACGAGGAAACACCTCTAACATCACCAAAATGATACCACTTTTGTCACTTTGTCGCGAGCCTTGCTCCGACGACCCAACAAATGGTACCGGCCGCATGCGATCACCAAGCCGCGTGCACTCGAACCGCTTACCACATTTCGATCGCTTTAGTTTCCAAAACTCGGGGTTACTATCTCTTTACGTGGGCATCATTAATCGGGAACATTCGGATGGATCTTGATACTTTCCAACATAACAATACGAAAGATCGACGTCCCCGCCTCCTAAGTCGGACGGCAAATGCTAACATATAGGCAACCCGCCTATTCTTCACATGAACTCTCAAAGGCCCAAAGTAACTCGGGCTATGTTTCCTCTGTTTTCCAAAGCTCGTCACACCCTGTCCGGGGTGGTACTTTCAAGAAGACCGACCGTCAACCTGAACTCTAAGCGTCGCCGCCGATTATCCGCACGATTCCTCCGAGCCGCCGTAACTTCTTCAGACAAGCTTCACACTATCCACGATCTGCGAACAAGCTGAACCAACCGTTCAACCTTGCCAACATCGAACCAATCGACCGCAACTTTACACTTCCGCCCCTACAAGGCTTCAAAAGGTGACATCCGAACACTGAAATGGTAGCCTAAACACTCCCTCCACAGGAGACAACAATCCCCACAACTCTCCCTGAAATCCAAGCATCGCCCGGTGGCGAATGCGATTCGAGACTCACGAGTTCTTAACACATGTTTGGTAAAACTTCCGAAACAAAAACAGCCGTACCACAGGCTCCACCGTCGCCATAAGGTGAAGGTAGGCACCTGCAGCCTTACAACCTTCGTTAAAACAACATCGCCGAGTGAGCGGTCCCGAGCAAGAACACGCGATGGGCTGCCCCATCGCCCAACCATGGTCGAACGCATCCACGAACTCTGACGGTCAACTAAACTTGGGCCTAACACCCGTGACCCTAACACAAGACGGACCACCACAACCGACCACCACCAAACCCGCGGCGGGTTGACCCGCAACGTGGCCTCAACCCGACCCGCAACGCGCACAATGCTAGCTCGCGAAGAAAACTCTCACTAATCACGCTACGAAAACCTAGCGGTCTTCTTAACTCAACTACCCCTTTCATTCCACACTACTTAGGACCCATCCCAAGCGTAGCTCACGTGCACTATGCACTCCGATCTGAATCAAACATAACACTACACCTTTCTCGAGATGGCCTCACCTCTAAGGTCTCTACGTATAAAACTCTAAGGCTCACACCTTCTCTATCCCCAAAATCTTACTCGGTTAACCCATCATGATTTCTAATCACAACTAACACACGCTATCGAACATATCACTTAAGGTATACTCACCTTATCACATATACGATCTCTGAGGGTTAAGGATATATCTATATCTACCGCTTCACTCCTTAGTCGTTTCTAATCAAACTTGCCTGTAGGCGATAGCTAAGGAAGGTGACGAACTACCCACCGATCCTGAAGGCTAAGTCCTTCTACCAGACACTCTTTCGACATCGACCGGCGGTCATAGGTATAACAAGTACCCGACTAAAAGACGACATTCCCTGATGGCGTCACAACCGCGGAACCTAAGCCACGGAGTTCTAACCAACTCCTGCATACCCCGAACGCCCCGAAATCCGTGGAAGACCACTCTGCCGTGTGGATGTGCAAATCTAATCTGTGGTGAGGCGACTCTCGAAAGTTACCAAAGGACCTTGCTGCTCGCCCTCTTCTCCGCCCCGTTAACCCGTCGATCTCTACACGTCTCGGCCACGCGCAAAGCCCGCATACGAGCCATGCCGCTTCAATCGAAGAATTACTTGCACGATCCTCTCTTAGATAGCCATCAAGACTCGCGGTACATCGGTATACTCTGTAGCCAAATCCATAGCTAGTAAATGTGGTCGCCTCTTTGTAATCCATATTCTCTGTTCTGGTCGTGGGCGAAGGTTCAAATATCATGGCCGCAGAGGAACCGCCGCCGTGCTAAACTTTCGGGGCTAGTGGCGTCGCAGAATCCTCGAATGAAGCATTACCCTAGGTAATGATTGGGCTGTGCCACGCACCCTCTGAACTCTACTCGCGGCTCCTCGGCCGCCCTCTGGGCGGGTTGCCTACGCGGAGGCATAACGATAGGGAAAGAATTTCGTCGAGGGTCCAACTTACAACACATGCTCTAAGGCACGATCTCGAGTGAGAAGAATAGAAACCAATCCTAAATATCCTATAGCCGCGATTATTGGTGTGGTGCACAACACACCGATAATCAAGACTTCTTGGATACGATGCAGTAGACACTTTCCGAGGATTAATCGCTCTGATACCACTTTTGTCACGACTGCCCGGGCCGTGGATCGTGCCTTACCCGGGCACCCTAGTGATACAACGTCGAGTAATCGGAACATAAAACACATACATGAAACAAATGAAGTATAAACATGTCGAGGGAAAACTTGCCTTACGGCATATATATAAATAACAACTTTTTCAACATGAATAGTTTAATCCTTTTACAAACCCCGCCACAACAAGATTTCTGCACTTAAGAAATGATACGACAACAATGGCGGACAGGCCCGCCATACCACGAATGTAAATACCTACAACAACGGGGACTATACCATCGATAAGCCTCCGAGAAACGGAGCTTTCCCAAACGCCGAATCGTGACCCTAAGAGTGAGGATCAATGATCGTGTACCTTTACTGCGGCGTGAACGCACTCGGGCGAGGTCGATAACAGTACAGAGTATGTGAAATCGAAATAAATCAGAAATGAAATCATAGCGATCATATAAAGCAGAGACATGTATGATAACCAAACTACGCTTACAACAAAGCGATCATGTCAAGTCGAGGACTCACGCCTCAAGTCATCACTCAAGTATAACAATGGGTCTCAGCCCACAACATCAATCATGCGTGGAATACCTTCTCACCGCCATCTATGATATAAAAGCACCAAGGAACACACATGAACACCAGGTCCCACCTGTGTCATAATAAAACTGTACGGGGTAAGTACGAAGGCATAGCCGACTACTAAAAACCCACAGTACTAACCAGGTCATGAACTATATCATAAGATCTGTCTAGACCGTCACATGATCAAAGCTGGTCACTTGCCCGCAGTATCAATGTACGCGTCTAACCCTGGAACTCCCGCAGCTCCGCATAGGCCAAACTCATAGGCCCGCATGAGGTATAACCCCGCGTCGAGGGTAGCTACTCCCGGCGGCCTGGACTCGCCGTCCGCGTAGCCACAAGGACCGCGTGACCACAAGGGCCGCGACACTAACCTGGAACTCCCGCAGCCCGCATAGGCCCTACTGAGACCGCATAAGGTATTCTCGAATCATAGTCCATCGACCCGCCCGAAGTCTACCCCGCGTCGGAGGGCTTAACCTCCGAATATGTCACGATGAGTGGCACAATACTATCATAACGACCGATAGTTAAGAAGCACAATCGGGAAAACCCCTTTACACAAACATCACGAGATACTATCACACGTAGCGTCCTAACATGATTACTTATCAAAGCAACGAAAGTATTACTGTGCTATCACAATTCAATACAATCAAGTTATTCACACAAGGTACTTTCTACTTTAAGTTAACAAGTTCGGGAATTAATCCCCAAAGTACTTTATACAATAACTCTTTTTAAAAGGTACGTCAAAAGTCACACAATACCCGTAGTATATAAAAATAGAGTGACTATCTTTTTAAGTAAACCAAAATACTTACCTTTGTAAAATCAAGTAACAACATTATTTTCCAAGCGTCCAAGTTTGCCTAATTTCAAATGTTCACGTTTCTTATTTTAGAAAGGTTTCGTAGTTCGTAGTCTTATTCATTTAAGAATATAATTCTCTTTTAAACAATCTGAGAAACATAAGTCTTATGTGAGTAGGATATTCTTGTTTATAACAATCTTATTACAGCAGCCATGATCTAGGAAATATCATTTTGTCTCATCTTAGCTTCTATGCAGATGGAAGTTTCTACTGGTTTTAATAATACTTAATTATTCAAAACATTTCCTTTTATTAACGCTGCAGTGGTTTGTCGATACACATCCTGATTTCCAAAATCAGTAAAACATTCTTAAGCCGTTATACCTAACTTCCCATAAAGCTAGTATAACTCTTAAGTTTTCAAAAGAAACCAAGTATCACTCTTCTTTCAAAACGATTTAGGAATCTTTTGAAATACTTCAAGTTCTTTATTATCACACATCAAGCCAGTTATAAACAAATCATTTACCTTTTAAAAACCACAAAGTATTTTCTGTACTACATAAAGCTTTTTTAACAAACTTCCCATTAAGCCTTTATAACTCTTTATGTTTAAAACCAATCAAATACATTTAACACACGTATGCGTCTATCGTACTACATAGTTCACACATATCATGCTAGAAGAGATAGGAAGAGGTTCGCATACCTCGCGACGAGTATCGACTAATAGCAAAACGCCCAAGTACTTCCAACCGTCGGCTACTCCTTAAGCCAAGTAGATCGCGCCACACGTAGTACTTCAACCTATAAGGCCACAAGGCGCATTAACATTTAGACCTCATCGCAGAACATTCTACCGAAAATTCGGCAAAGACTTCCCCGCAACAGAAATCTCCTCGCTTTATCGAGGCCGCTACCAAGCCAACTGGGGTTACACATCTAACCCGAGCGGTACACTTCTACTCCACGGAAAAGCTACACAAGTCTCATCTGATCCTATGTAAAACGATTCGATTACTCTTCTTTCAAAAGGTTTCTTATTATTGCTTAAGTCAAAAGACATTGCGACAACAACGTTGATTCTACATATAGTATACTTCAACTATAGTCTAACAATCATGTAATTTCCAATTACAATAGAGGACAAGATATTTACCTCGATAAGCCCATAATTATCCAAGTATAAAGTCGATCCGAAATCGTTTAGCTCCGACTCAGCGCTCAACCCGCTCTAAACCACCCTTAGAAGTTCTAACCAACTTCTACACAATACTCCAACGGACTATGGAGATTTTCCTGTTTGGTTTTGGGATTGACGGGAAGTATAATAGTATTTCCTGCTTTTAGTATAGGTATAACCTTAAAATACTACAAGGTATACGGCTAAGGTAATTTGGGCATTATAACAATACTTTTGAGAGTATTTCTACACCACAAAGGGGGTATTATCTGAAAGCAACTAGGCAGGGGTACCCACGGCCACACTACTAGGAGGGGAGAGGGCTCTGCCAAGGGGCCTTTCAAAGGGGAGAGGGCTCTTGGGCGAGTCAACAAGAGGGAGAGGAGGATTTTAACACTTAGAAGATTTGTGGAAAGGATGAAGAATTCATCAAAGGAGAGGGTATTTATAGCCTGAGCCAAGGCCAACCAATGGCCAAGATCTTGCCAAGTGCATAGCAAGTGTAGGCCAAGATATGCCCAAGTTCCCTAGTCCCTACTCCTTAAAACCTCACAAATATCTACGAAAATATCTAACCACTTGACACCGCTGATTCGTCAGTGCGCCCCACTTGCTTCCGATGTGAGGTGACACATGTCACCCTCCGTTGGTCCAAGATGTTCCGTCTCTCGGAAAAATCCGCAAAATAAGAAAAGACATAGCCGAATTTTCCTCGCAAGTTATGTAAAGCGTTTCGAGTAAACGACTCTAGCAAGTGTTGTGCACAAATGTCATTCGACGACCACCAAAGTGGGTGACACGTGTCACCCTCCTATTGGCCCAAAATAAAACATCTTCCGAAAATATCCACAATGGCCAAAATCTCGAAAACAAAGTGGGCCCCACAAAACCGTAAATTTCTCCCGTGGGCCCCACGTGACCATTTCCGAAAATAAAATTCCATAATTCTCTAATATTCCAGGAAGTCCGAATACCAAATATGGGAATCCAATTCCCATTAACGAACCTTTTTCCTTCACAAAAACCGGAAACTTTTCCGTGGAAAAATCACCTCTTTCTTCCTTTCCAATCTTTCTGTCGTATTCTCGTACGTACGTCCTCGCATACATACCCTGGAACTACGGGGTATAACAACTTCCCCTAATTATACATACATTTCCACCTTACAAATAAGACCAATAACATCAATAACCAATCACCACTTAAATTCAGCCTCTTAATCCATATAAAAACAGTTCACTAAAACAGTCCAAACTTCCACAACAACGAGGGTGAAATGTGAAGTCTTTCTACACCTTTTTATACCCTTATTCCTTTAGGACATACGTTAGCAATTTAACACATTAAACATGCATAATTATAACTAAATTTCTAGCATAATACACGTATAAAATAGTCCCTAAAACAGCACAACAATATCCCACAGTTTTGTACCTTCTCGGCCAACATCCAATACCAAAGCCCTTTTCATAATTCCTTAAAATCCAATTCACATTTCAACACGGTTATATAAACCATAACAACTTGTAATAATAAGATTTCTTTCATTTTAACATGCAAGTAGTGACGATAATAACAACAATAATCAATGAATCCAACAACACCAAAAACTATCCCAAATCGGCAACTAGTCCAAAACTGTCACATGTATTTCTTATTCTCCTTTTCTATTAACGTAAGTTCATCTATCAACTATAACATCATGTAACTTCTAATTACTTCAGGAGGAAGAAGAAATCTTACCTTAGTTTTATCACAAAACAGTCCCTAAGGTTCGGCCACCATTGCTTCACTTGCACCACTTCTTTAAGTTACAATAACACACATATATCCTCTACAAGCTTGTAACCATCTTGCTCATGTTTTCCTTCCAAAAAGTTTATCTCCAATCTTAGGGTTTCAAGACAACATTCTTGGCCAAAACCGCTTTGTAAGGTTAACTTAGCTTAGAACTTAGTTAAGAAACTTAATCTTGGAAAATAAGTTAATCTTGTTCTTCACTTCTATGGTTTTCGAAAACTTCAAGAACAAGAGAGAGATATGAGGGTTTGAAGGATGAAGATATTTGTGTAGCAAAGTCTTGCAAGACTTGTGTTTAATAGGTGTATGTAGCACAAGTGGAGGGGGACCCATGAACCCCACTTGTCAACTTGTCTTCTCTTCACAAGAAAAATATTTCCACACTTAGCCAAATTTTCTCAAATTTTTGATGGCCGCACACTTCAATATGCCAAGACTTAATAATTAACGCTAAATCCATAACTCTCCTAGAAAGGATTCCACTACTAGTATTAATTCTTGTCATCACATTAGTCTCGAAAATTTCCACATAAAAAATGTAAAAATCCGTTCCTTTCAATATTCAAATCTTATTTCCATAATCATGTTCTCACTTAGTAGCCATGGAATTACGGGGTGTAACATTCTTCCCCCCTTAGAAACATTCATCCCCGAATGTTCATAATAGGTCTCAAGCTGTACAAACTTCGACATAGTCTCCTTTAACCAAACCTATCAACCTATACTTGTTAGTCTCAAAGACCGCTGCCTCAAGACGCCAAGATCATGCAAGGCTGCACTTCGGTTCTGAAGTTTCAAAGATCGTGTCCTATTCTTTGGCACTGATGTGCCCAAATTCACAGCATGCATTTATCACTTAATCTCTTCTTTTTCTACAAGTTCCAACAATACTCAGCAAACCCAAAGATGCCACACATGGCCACCATATAACACACAGTCTCATTCATCAATAAAAATAGTCAAATAGGGATTGGAATTACCTGTAGGCATCGGGAACAAGTGAGGATGCTTCCTCTTCATCTCATATTATGCTTCCCACGTCGTCTCTTCCCTACTATTGTTCCGCCATAATACCTTGACGGAAGCCACATTCTTAGTCTATAACCTTCTAACCTGGCGATCAAGTATGGTTATAGGACTCTCCTCATAAGACGATTCCTCTGTCACCTGGACATCAGGAAGACTCTAGAAGGGTCACCAATACTCTTACGCAACATAGATGCTTGAAAAACTGGATGTACCACTTCCAAAACAGATGGTAGATCCAACTCATAGGCAACCTTGCCTACCCTACGAATAACCTGATAAGGTCCAATGTATCTCGACTAAGCTTCCCCTTCTTACTGAACCTCATCATACCCTTCATGGGTGATACCTTTAAGAATACCCAATCATCAAGCTGAAACTCTAAGTGTCGACGTCGATTATCTGCATACGATTTCTGTCGACTCTGGGCTGCTAATAATCTCTCCTGGATAAGCTTCACCTTATCCACAACTTGCTGAATCATGTCTGGGCCAAGTAACTTGGTCTCGCCCACATCAAACCAACTAATAGGTGACCTGCACTTCCTTCCATAAGTCTTCGTACGGGGCCATCTGAATGCTAGAATGGTAGCGGTTGTTATACGCAAACTCAACGAGTGGTAAATGACCATATTGTCAACTTAGTTTTGTTTACTGACTGGTGTGCTGGAAACTCTTATATTTGTAGTATTTCAAACGTGAATACTTTATGAACAATGTCATCGAATCTAAAGTGTGTGTATCCTCACAGTTAATTCTCATTCATGGTCTGAAATGAATCATTTTTTGTACCTTCTCACCACTCGTAATTATAAACAACTTCATTTCTTTTGACAATTGTTCACTCATTTTCTTACTTGAGTACTTTTCATAATTCCAAAATACTCTGGTATACATACGAAATCTCAAATATTGCTCTTGGTTCCAATCCTTGGCATTACTATATCCAAACTTGGTCATTATACCGTTACACCCCGTAATTCCAAGACATGTATTCGAGAACGTAAGTAAGACTTGAACGTGGAAGAATGTATAACTATTCTCTTAGGGAAATATTTTGGAACCTCGTGAAGGAAAAAAGGGTTATTAGTTGGAATTTGATTCTCAAATTTGGTATTTGGGATTCATAGAATATTCTGGAGTTTTGGATTTTCAAGTCTCGAATTTGGTCATGTGGAGCCCACAAGGATTTGAGATATTTTGGCCAAATATGGATATTTAGGGGAAGAAATAATTTTGGACCAATGGGAGGGTGACACGTGTCACCCCCACTTGGCATTGACCAATTTGACTTGGAAGATATTTTGGAGATGAAGACAAGTGGACCATGGGTCCCACTCCACTTGTCTTGTGCCCAAAGCTATAATCATCTACAGAGAGAGAGCCTTGGAAGACTTAGCATTTTTCATACACAAAGTTCTATATCTCTCTTCTCTCTTTCGATTTTCTTCAGGGAATCAAGAACAAGATTAGTAAATCTTCCAAGTGTTGATCATATATACAAGGTGAAGATTCCTAACCAAGTATTAGCCAAGATTAAACACCCCTAATCCCTTTAAAACCCATTGGCCGAAAATAGTGTCTTGAAAACCCTAAGTTGATCTTCAACTTTTGGTGTTGGATCAAGTAGAGAAGTTGGTTATAAGCTTCTAAGGGTCGCATATTGCGGATTGGAACGTAAGGATTAGGAGCTACGACTATCTCAAAAGATCGACTTTTAAGTGGACTGTTTTGGGCATAAATAAGGTAAATCTCATCCTCCTCTTGAAAGTAATCTTATACTACATGTTGTGGTAATTGTGGAATGATATGGTGATAAGTAAAAATAGAGTTTAAGATCATGTGTGCCATTTTGTGTATTGGCCAAATTTGGGGTCTTTTTTTTTTGTAACATTGGGTTATATTGGTTAATATAGAATGTGTCTTCACGTTATATGTGTTATACGTTGAAGGAAAGGTAATCGCTTAACTGTTGGTATGTATCATGTACAAGTGTTGGAAAAACGACTTGAATAATAAGTTGTAAGAAGGTTATATGTTGTTGTTATGGCCAAGAGTGCCCTTTTATTTGTTGGATATTGTGAACTTTTGTCACGACCCGACCCCGGGCCGCGACTGGTGCCCTACCTGGGCACCCCTTTCAGGTATACATCAGAGAATAGCAGCGGAACATACACAACACATAAACATGTTTAGACAATAAACATCACAGGCAAGCCGATAAGACCGCTTCCATAAAATATACACAACCAAAAGTAAGCAGTACAACTTTGTTCTTACACCCAAACCACAAATGTGACTACGCACCTCAGGAATAACAACGGTGGTGGGACAGGGCCATACCACGAATGTACATAATATCTACAACATCGGGAAAAGCGTCGAAAAGACAAGCCTCCGAGAAATGGAGCTTGACACCTGATCGGTGATCCTAAGAATGAGGATCCACCACTGCTTACCACTACTGCGGCGTGAACGCGGCCCCGAGGAAGTGGTCGATCACAATATGTACTAGCATGCATAACCGAAAAATCGTAATTACATCATAAGCCAAAACAAAGCCGAGACATGTATGATAATCAACTTACGATACATGCGGCCCTACTAACAATGAGAGTAAATAAGAGTATACTTACTACATAAAAATAGGAGGCTCACGATCAAAGCAGGGCCACCCGCCCGCAGTATCATTAAGCAATCCTACTCCTGGGACTATTTCACCCGCAAGGGTCGTGTGGACCCGCATAAGGTATTCCTCGCATAGAATGTATCCGCCCGCATAGGTCGTGTAGACCCGCATGAGGTATTCCTCGCATAGGACTGGTCCGCCCCGCATGGGACTATTTCACCCGCATAAGCCCTTACGGACCCGCATGAGGTATTCCTCGCATCATGGGTAGCAAATCCACGAAATATGCAAATGCCACAAACCCGGGGAATGACCCCGTAATGAATAATATACCACTAGCACAAACCGGCTATCATACATAACATAAGCACTACCGGCTTATCATACAATATATAAGCAAGTTAAGAAATCCCCTAACTTCTTATTAGTCTTGTTCATATACACTCTCATTTTAGTTTACTTAAGGCACTAACATGTATTAATAAAAAAAGAATACGGGAATTTAACCCAAAGTACTACATACTTCTACTCTTTTAAAAATGACTCATTTTCATGTAAAACTTCCGAGATACTAATAACCATAGCATCAAGTCACAACTACTTTTCAAGACAAGTCACGATACCTTTTAGAAATATAATTTGGCTTCTAAATCAAGTGACTCATTTTCTTTTAAAACTTTAGGCAATTGATGCCTTAAAATCAATTTGCCTTTCATAAATCAAGTTATTTGTCCTTACTTATCTTACTTAGAGTAAATCTCTCCTTTTAACTTTCCATAAAGCTAATATAACCAACTTCCCATAAAGTCGTTATATTAACCTTATACCTTAGTCAATTACATTTTCCTATATCCAAGGGACTTATACTTTTAAAACGAAACAAGTATCATATACTTAAAACACTTCAAGTCCCTTAACTTTGAAAACTTAAGACACCCTTAATACTTTTAAAGAAGTGGGTTAATCCCCTAACTCGCCCAACTTGGCCATTCTTAAACAAGTAAAGGATATCAAAGTATTGTACGTCTACCATACTATATAAGTACAACTATTCATGCTCAAGAGATAGGAAAGTTCCACATACCTCTTCGGGTCAATCCACTCATGAGTCGATATACCGCACGTAGTATGTCAACCTATAATGACCATAATACGTCCATTAGCTTCTAGCTTCAACGTAGAACATTCTAATTGAAAAAGTCCCTTATTCCACGGAAAATTGGACATCACTTCCTTTGTTTCTACATATTTTTCCACCTTTTCAAGGTCCGATATCAACTACTAAATGCCACATTTAAGGCCCAACAATTCAGCAATACAAGGGGATTACACGCCTAACTTGGACGTGTAAAATTCTGCCCCACAATACAAATTAAATAATCCAATAAGTTTAAGGTAGTATCTTGGCTATAACATGCTCACATATCATCCTTATCCATTCCTTTCAAATCCAAATCGTTATTCCTACATGCAATATATCTAAAAGCAATATTGACAACTACAAGTCTTTTCTTCCAGACATGCAACACAATTTTACTTAAAAAGGCGAATGGATTGTTACCTTAGAGTTTACCCAAATTAGTCCAACAAATTTCATGTTACACCCCGTAGTTCAGGTCATGCGTTTGAGTACGTACGAAAGGGGGTAAGACTTAAAAATTTTCAAAGGATAGGTTGACGGATTATTCCGGGCGGTTTTTAGTCAACTTTGAGGCGGGTTATGACCCGGTACATTGAGAGTTCCTAAGT
This sequence comes from Przewalskia tangutica, assembly GCA_029844215.1. Lineage (NCBI taxonomy): Eukaryota > Viridiplantae > Streptophyta > Magnoliopsida > Solanales > Solanaceae > Przewalskia > Przewalskia tangutica. Next base: position 107,927,315 of record CM056721.1, read on the forward strand.
GTTTTAAAGGCCTAGGGCGTAGTTCGTTGAGTCTGGATTCCAACGCAACCAACCGTTCGTCGATATGACGTCGGAGTAAGAAGTTATGAGAGTTACAAGTTCGGTCTTGTGATCGGACAATGCGTTTCGGACCAAGCGGCAGCGGCGCGGATGCGAGCGCGGCGCCTAAAGTTCTGAAGGGTCGCTGAAGTTGCAGCGCCAGCGCCGAATAGCGAGGGCGGCGCGAAAGATCGAGAGCTGCGGAGGTTTCAGCGCGCTGGCCGTGACATGGCGCGCCAAGCGGATTTTTGGCGGAAAAACTTAGAAAAGTCAGTTTTTGTTTTAAAAGAGACCATGGGAGGGTGACAAGTGTCCCCGTCTGATGTACTGTTGCATGCAATATATTGACCAAGACTTGGACATTTTCTATCTGTCATCTTCTCTCTCTCTCTCTCAAAGTGCTCCCCCTTCTCTCTAAAAACCCTTAGAAAAATCTGAATAGTTAAGAACCAAAAAGGAAGCTTGTAGCTAGCTTGTGGGCATTGTTGTGGTGGTGTTCTTGGCAAGGAAGCTAGCAATATTTGGAATAAGTTTGGGCTAAAACTTTAAGGTAATGATTCTTTCTTTAGATTTAGTTTTGCATGTTAGGAAGAAAGAACTTGTGGTAGTAAATAATGCTCTTAGAGTCATTCATGCTAGAAATGTGTTTTGAATATGAAAAATGGGTTAAGAAGAGTTTATGAGCATGTTGAAGCCTAAAAACTACCTTAGGATTGTTAAGTGAATTGTTGTAAACTTATGGGCGAATTGGTATTTGGGTGTGTAATCCCCTTTAAAATGTTGGATTGATTGAGCCTTCTGATGTGGTGTTTTGATGGTAAATTCGGCCTTGAGAAAGGTGGCAAAGTGAGTAAACAAAGGAAATGCGCTTGATTTTCTATAGAATTTTAGTGGCTTTGAGTTAGATTATTCTACATTGGAATTAGAGGTTAATGAACATATCATGGTTATTATAGGTTGAAATATTACTTGCGGTAGTTGAGCTTAGCAAGTGGATTGACCAAAGAGGTATGTGGAGCTTTCTTATCTCTTGGCGTGAGTAGTTTGAACTATATAGTGCGGTAGGCGTGCGTGTTTTAAATGAAGTAAATCTATTTGTTGTACTTGACTTGTTTTACGAAAATGTCTAAGTTGGTTGGGTTAGAGAGCTAACCCACTTATTCCTAAGTAATGGTTTAACCTAAATAAGGTAGATAAGGATTTCGTGACATGAAGAAGTATTACGGAAATTGTGTGAGTTTGATTTGAAGTATAAGTCTCTTGTCTATAAAAAGAACGAAATCTTTTGAAACATAAGGAGTTATAACGGCCTTATGGGAGGTTAGTTGTAACGGTCTTATGAAAGAGTATGAACGTCTAAAGCTTTAAAGCATAAAGTTAGTATAACGGCTTTATGGGGAGTTGGTTATAATAACTTTATGAAAGGTTAAAGAGTTGGGTTTTCTTGAATAAGGTCATGAAAATGAGATTCATTTTGTATGTTAATGAAAGCCTGAAGAAGTTATGAGTTTACTTGGACGTACCGCCAGTGATGAAGGATTCCACGGGTATGCTTCCATTGTTCAGTTATGAGTTTACTTGGACGCATCGCCGATGACGGGCGATTCCACGGGTATGCTTCCATTGTTCAGTTATGAGTTTACTTGGACGTACCGCCAGTGATGAAGGATTCCACGGGTATGCACCTTGGACATGCTTACGATGAAGGATTCCGAGGCATGCAGTATGAAGGGTAAGAGTATAAATGAGGGGCAAGCCCCAAGATCGTTATACCACCTTCTTCAGGGTAAGAGTATGAATGAGGGGCAAGCCCCAAGATCGTCATACCACCTGTTGAGTTTATTGGACGTGCCGCCAGTGATGAAGGATTCCACGGGTATGCTTCCATTGTTTTAGTATGAGCTTATTGGGCGTATCGCCCGATGGCGAAGGATTCCGCGGTATGCTTCCATTGTCTTAGTATGAGTTTATTGGGCGTGCCGGTGATGAAGATTCCACGTATGCTTCATGGTCTCTATATGAGTTTACTTGGGCGTGTTGATTATGAGCTTCCTATTTTCATGCGGTATAGTATATGACTGATTTTCTCATTGTTGGTAAGGTGCGGTGTTACAGAACTGATTTTATACATGTCCCCGATTATTTTAGACTTATGAGGTATTTTCGATTTTCTCGGTTTCACATACTTGGTACTGTTATCGACTCCTTGGGGCTGCGTTCATGCCGCAGTCGAGATACGTAGCTTGGTCCGCACTATTAGGATCCTTTGTTCATTTTCTGAAAGCTCCGTCCACTCCGAGGCTTTGTCTTTTGGTATGATTCACGAGGTTATTTACTTTGTACAATCGGGGTATGGCGGGGCCGTCCATCGCCACGCTTGTTATTTCTGAGGTCCAGTCACGCTTGTGGTTTGAGGTAATGATAAGATGTCTTGTTTCACTTTCGGTTAAGTTATTTTATGAAAAGCGGCCTTATCGGCTTGCTAGTGATGTTCACCTTATCTGATTTTGTTTACGTGTGTTCATTCGCTATTCTCTCGATGCATACTGATAGGTACCCTGAGGTACGATCGCGCCCGGTGGTCGTGACAAAAGTGGTATCGAGCGATTAGTCTCGGAAAGTGTCTGAGACCGTATCTAGTAGAGTCTTGATTATCGGTGTTGTGCGCCACATCTATAATCGAAGTGCAGATATTTAGGATGGGTTTCCATTCTTCTCACTCGAATCGTGCCTTAGAGCTGTGGTATAAGTTGGACTCCCTCTGACGTATTCTTTTAAAGCAGTGATGCCTCCACTTAAAGCAACGAGCCCGAAGGGCAAGGCGGTTGAGGAACTGCAAGAGACGCAGAGGCTACGAGGCGAGCCCGATCTTTGCCGAGATGATGTTTGCGGCGAGTTCCACGACGTCGCCGGCCTCAGGAGTTCGAGGCAACGGCGGCCATCGAGACCGCGTACGAGCCTCGTTCCACAGGCGAGTATAGGGATTATGGGAGCGATTAGGTTGTTGACTAGCATTGTGGCGAGCGATACGCCAGAGCCGTGGCTAACCCTAGAGCCGACAGTTTAAGGATTCGTGACTTTCTAAGTTGTGATAGACCCGAGTTCTATGGTTCGAGTGCGAGAGGATCCTCGGGAGTTTATCCGACAAGTGCGCGGACTACGCAGTGTAGGGCCTGAGACTCGAGTCCGTTGTGTTAGCTTCTACCGATTCTGATATTGCGTTGAATTGGTTTGAGTCGTGGTTGTTGTCAAAAGGTGTGGGTGCTCCTCCAGCTGCTTGGGATGAGTTCACGGAAGCCTTCCTCGGTCACTTTTTGCCTCCCGAGGCGAGGAGAGCCCGCTTGGATAGGTTTTGGCATTGAGACGGAATGGGAAGACCATCGGGAATACAATCTAGAGTTTGATTCATTGGCGGATATCGCCCACTATTGTAGCAAACATGGCGGACCGAGTTCACCGCTATGTGATGGGGTTAGATCGTTACATGATTCTTGCGTATGCAGGAGTGGCTCTTGACCAGGTATGGATATTGCCGGAGATGCGGCGTTTGCGAGGATTGAGGGCGAGGAGAGTGAGGGCGGCGAGTCGGCCCAGGCCCGAGGGCGGGGCAGCGGGGTTTCGGGATAGCTTCGGGGTGGACAGCCTCGGCCCGAGTTGGGTCTACATTCAGTGCCCCTTCCGGTCTTCGGCGGGTGGTTTAACCGTCGGGGATATTGAGGCGGGTCAAGCTCGGGCGGCGAGTTCACGGTATCCGAAGATAGTATGCGAGGGCCACCTTTGCCTCGATGTGGTCATTGTGGTAGATCTCATTTTGGAGTGTCGGACTAGATCGGCGAACTTGTTACACTGCGCCAACAAGGCCATTTAGCGAGGCGTCCGACCCGAAGTAGCCTTGGTGGGATGGCACAATCTATTGGATCGATTGCGGGTTCTTCACTTTCAATGGCTAGCAGGATGTTCATACCGGCGGGGCCAGAAGGTCGTGGTAGCGGTTCCCGATTTTAGCGGTCCTTTGACCGCCTATATGACGTCAGGTATACCTTTGACCCTTTAGAGGTTAGTATGCATGATAGGATTGTTGTATGATGGAATGCCATGAGTGGAGGATATTAGGGTTATGTATGTATGCTAGCGATGGGTTGGAAATGCGATAAGAGAATCCTTTTAGGCCTTGAAAAGAATTAAGATAAGCGTTAGTGCACCCTTGGGAGTCTGTTGTCTTGTGTGATAGTGATGAGTGGATATGTGTGTGCGATATCTTAGGACCGTGTGTGGCATAATAAAGTTCCATTAGTGTAAAGTATGAAGTACCGGGGATATTAGATTGGCTCCAAAGAACATTCGGGGACGAATGTTTCTAAGGGAGAATGTTACACCCGTAGTTCAGGTCATGCGTTTGATGCGTGCGAAAGGGTAAGACTTAAAAATTTTCAAAGGATAGGTTGGATTATTAAGGCGGTTTTAGTCAACTTTGAGGCGGGTTATGACCTGGTACATTGAGAGTTCCTAAGTGTTTTAAAGGCCTAGGACGTAGTTCGTTGAGTCTGGATTCCAACGCAACCAACCGTTCGTCGATATGACGTCGGAGTAAGAAGTTATGAGAGTTACAAGTTCAGTGCGCAGTCGGACAGAAATGCGTTTCGGACCAAGCGGCAGGGCATGGCGCGGATGCGAGCGGCGCCTAAAGTTGAAGGGTCGCTGAAGTTGCGGCGCTGGCGCTTCCGAATAGCGTCGCGGCGCGAAAGATCGAAGACTGCGGAGGTTTCAGCGCTGGCTGTAGCGGGCAGCGCCCGAGGCAGATTTTAGGCGGAAAAACTTAGAAAAGTCTGGTTTTTGTTTTAAAAGAGACCATGGGAGGGTGACAAGTGTCCCCCCCCATCTGATTTTCTGTTGCATGCAATATATTGACCAAGACTTGGACATTTTCTATCTTTCATCTTCTCTCTCTCTCTCTCAAATTGCTCCCCCTTCTCTCTAAAAACCCTTAGAAAAATCTGAATAGTTAAGAACCAAAAAGGAAGCTTGTAGCTAGCTTGTGGGCATTGTTGTGGTGGTGTTCTTGGCAAGGAAGCTAGCAATATTTGGAATAAGTTTGGGCTAAAACTTTAAGGTAATGATTCTTTCTTTAGATTTAGTTTTGCATGTTAAGAAGAAAGAACTTGTGGTAGTAAATAATGCTCTTAGAGTCATTGCATGCTAGAAATGTGTTTTGAATATGAAAAATGGGTTAAGAAGAGTTTATGAGCATGTTGAAGCCTAAAAACTACCTTAGGATTGTTAAGTGAATTGTTGTAAACTTATGGGGCAGAATTGGTATTTGGGTGTGTAATCCCCTTTAAAATGTTGGATTGATTGAGCCTTCTGATGTGGTGTTTTGATGGTAAATTCGGCCTTGAGAAAGGTGGCAAAGTGAGTAGAAACAAAGGAAATGCTGCCCAATTTTCTATAGAATTTTAGTGGCTTTGAGTTAGATTATTCTACATTGGAATTAGAGGTTAATGAACATATCATGGTTATTATAGGTTGAAATATTACTTGCGGTAGTTGAGCTTAGCAAGTGGATTGACAAAGAGGTATGTGGAGCTTTCTTATCTCTTGAGCATGAGTAGTTTGAACTATATAGTACGGTAGGCGTCGTGTTTTAAATGAAGTAAATCTATTTGTTGTACTTGACTTGTTTCTGAAAATGTCTAAGTTGGTTGGGTTAGAGAGCTAACCACTTATTCTAAGTAATGGTTTAACCTAAATAAGGTAGATAAGGATTTACGTGACATGAAGAAGTATTACGGAAATTGTGTGAGTTTGATTTGAAGTATAAGTCTCTTGGTTAATAAAAAGAACGAAATCTTTTGAAACATAAGGAGTTATAACGGCCTTATGGGAGGTTAGTTGTAACGGTCTTATGAAAGAGTATGAACGTCTAAAGCTTTAAAGCATAAAGTTAGTATAACGGCTTTATGGGGAGTTGGTTATAATAACTTTATGAAAGGTTAAAGAGTTGGGTTTTCTTGAATAAGGTCATGAAAATGAGATTCATTTTGTATGTTAATGAAAGCCTGAAGAAGTTATGAGTTTACTTGGACGTACCGCCAGTGATGAAGGATTCCACGGGTATGCTTCCATTGTTCAGTTATGAGTTTACTTGGACGTACCGCCAGTGATGAAGGATTCCACGGGTATGCTTCCATTGTTCAGTTATGAGTTTACTTGGACGTACCGCCAGTGATGAAGGATTCCACGGGTATGCACCTTGGACATGCTTACGATGAAGGAGTCCGAGCCCTGAGTTATGAAGGTAAGAGTATAAATGAGGCAAGCCCAAGATCGTTATACCACCTTGGGGTAAGAGTATGAATGAGGGGCAAGCCCCAAGATCGTCATACCACCTGTTGAGTTTATTGGACGTGCCGCCAGTGATGAAGGATTCCACGGGTATGCTTCCATTGTTTTAGTATGAGCTTATTGGACGTACCGCCAGTGACGAAGGATTCCACGGGTATGCTTCCATTGTCTTAGTATGAGTTTATTGGACGTGCCGTCAGTGATGAAGGATTCCACGGGTATGCTTCCATGGTCTCTATATGAGTTTACTTGGACGTGTTGATTATGAGCTTCCTATTTTCATGCAGTATAGTATATGACTGATTTTCTCATTGTTGGTAAGGTACAGTGTTCTGTAAACTGATTTTATACATGTCCCCAGTTATTTTAGACTTATGAGGTATTTTCAGTATTTTCCCAGTTTCGCATACTTGGTACCTGTTGTACTGACCTCCTTCGGGGGGCTGCGTTCATGCCGCAGGTCGAGATACGTAACTTCTGGTCCGCTATTAGGATCACTGTTCATTTCTGAAAGCTCCGTCCTCGGAGGCTTTGTCTTTGGTATGATTCACGAGGTTATTTACTTTTGTACAATCGGGGTATGGCGGGGCCACCGCCATACGATTGTTATTCTAAGTGCGTAGTCACGTTTGTGGTTTGGTGTAATGATAAGATGTCTTGTTTCACTTTCGGTTAAGTTATTTTATGAAAAGCGGCCTTATCGACGCTAGTGATGTTCACCTTATCTGATTTTGTTTCATGTGTGTTCATTGCTATTCTCACGATGCATACACGATAGGGTACCGGTAAGTACGATCGCGGCCGAAGTCGGGTCGTGACATTTCACTTGCCTTCTTTCCACAATCACCTCCACAAACCTCCTACAAGCTTGTCAACATGTTTCCTTCTTGCCACCTTTCCGAAATTTTTCTAGGCCTTGGTTTCTCCTTGAATTTTTAGAGAGAAGGAAGAGGGATTTTTAGAGAGAAGGGGGGTTCTTGAAGAATGACCAAGTCTTCAAGACTTGGTCAATAAATAGGACTTCCTCAAAATCAGATGGGGGGGACACTTGTCACCCTCCCATGGCCTTTACAACAAAATATCTTCTGACTTTTTCCCCCAATTTTCGCAAAATCCCGCCTCGGCGCCGCGGCGCTGAAACCTCCGAGAACTTCAGTACTTCCGGCGCCGCGGCGCTGCAACTTCAGCGAACTTTCAGAATATCCGGCGCCGCGGCCCTGCATCCGGCGCCGCGGCGCTGTGGCACCTGACCGAAAATACTTTTCTGCTCGACTGCGCACTGAACTTGTAACTTCCATAACTTTCTACTCCGATGTCCTATCGACGAACGGTTTGTTGTGTTGGGAACTAGACTCAACGAACTACGTACTAGGCCTTTGAAACACCTAGGAACTCCTAATACAACTGAACATAAACCGCCTAAAAGTTGACTAAAACCCGTCCGAAACATTCTGTCAACCTATCTTTCTAACATTTAAATCTTAATTTCTTTCGTATGTTCTCATAAGCATGATCTGAATTACGGAGTGTAACATTCTCTCCCCCCCCCCTTAGAAACATTCGTCCCGAATGTTCCTTCTATGCTTACTCAAATCACAATATCGACATAGACCCTCTTAATTATTCTTCTTGCAAACAGAACGCTCTACACGGCCACAACAATACTTAAGCATAATTGCCAAATTAAAAACTAACAAGCAGGAAAGTGGGTTACCTGGAGGTGTAGGGAACAAGTGAGGATACTTCTTCATCATGTCCTCTTCTGTTTCCCATGTCATTTCCTCTCTATTCTCATTCCGCCATAAGACCTTGACGGAAGCCACATCCTTTGTCCGCAGTCGCCTAACCTGACGATCGAGTATCGCTATGGGACTCTCGCCGTATGAATACCCTCTGTCACTGGACATCACAAATCGGTGCACTCTAGATGGATCTCCGTACAACTTTCGCAATATAGACATGAAAAAGCTGGATGTCTTTGCCTCCGCATCGGACGGGATATCCAAATCATAGGCAATCTTGCCTACCACTACGACAATCTGGTAGGCCCAATGTACGGGCTAAGTTTCTTCTTCCCAAATATCATCACGCCTCCACGGGTGATACCTTCGAGAAGACCCAATCATCCACCTCAAACTCAGTGTCGTAGCCGATGATCTGCATCGACTTACATGGGACTCGGTGACAATAACCGCTCCTGGATAAGCTTGTCCCTCACGCACATAAAACCTTTCCAAAGAAATTATGTTTAAAGGTTGGAGAGTATGTTCGAAAACAGACATACTTTGATTCCCGCTAAAATCTAGCAAATGTATTTTACGATGTTCAACAATCGTTCTACAATGAATTTAAATGTTATACCCCGTAGTTGCAGGGTATGTATGTGAGGACGTACGTGCGAGCGTACGGCAGAAATTTTGAAAAGAAAGAAAGATGTGAGTTTTTAGGAAAAGTTTCGGTTATTTTGAAGAAAAGGTTCGTTAATGGAATTGGATTCCAGTTTGGTATTTGGACTTCATAGATTATATTAAATTTTGAGATTTTATTTTGGAAATGGTCACGTGGGGCCCACGGGAGAAATTTGATTTTGTGAGCATTTGTTTTGAGATTTCCGGTATTTTGGATATTTTCGGAAGGCGAAATATTAGGCGAATCGGGCGACGCGTGTCACCCCGTATGGCACCCTTGGCGAATTACATTTGGCGTAAGTGCAACTAGAGTCGCTTTCAAGCGAAGCGTTTCCAGCTTTCGTAGGGAAAATTCGGCTATGTCCTTTTTAATTTTTGGATTTTTCAGAGACGAATCATTTTGGACCAACGGGAGGTGGCATGTGTCACCTGCATTGGAAACTTGTGGCGTCAGTGGGCGATTAGTTCACGTATTGGATTGTTTTGTGGCTCACGTTTTTGGCCTATTGGTTCCTTGTTTGTGCCTTGTTTTGGCCTTGTTTGTGGCTTGTCTTGTGCCATGTTTTGTGGAGTAGAAGTCTTTGCCAATTTTCTATAGAAAGATAGAAAACTTGTGTTTTGGGGTTAATAGACGTTTGTGACCTTTATAGGTGAAAGTACTAAAGTAGCGTATTCTACTCGAGGAGTGGAAAGGGCTAGCAAGGTTGTAGTACTTGGAGCATTTTGCTTATTGTCGATAAATCGTCGCGAGGTATGTGAACCTCTTCCTATCTCTTCTAGCATGATATGTGTGAACTATGTAGTGCAGGTGACGTAATGTGTTAAGCTGTGTTGATTGTTTAAAACATAAAGTGTTATAACGGCTTTATGGGAAGTTGGTTATAACGACTTTATGTAGGTAGAAAGATGGTTTCTTGATGTTAGAAGTTAAGAGACTTGATCTTATAAGATAAGAGACTTAACTTATTTGTTTTAATGAGGATGTTTGTGTGAAACCTCATTCGTGAGTAATGAGTACTTGGTTTTTAAAGGGATAATGTTTCTGATTTCTCGAATCGGAATGAGTATCGACAGGACCTTTGGCGTTAATAAAGGAAAATGTATTGAATAATGATGTGTTGTATTAAAACCAGTTGAAACCTCATCTGCATAGAAGCTAAGATGAGACAAAATGATATTACATTTTCTAGATCATGGGCTTGTAATAAGATCGTTATAAACAGAATAAACTACTCACATATATGACATATGTTACTCAATTTTTCAAAAAAGGAATCAAGTGATTAAGTTTGGGAACTATGAAACCTTTTGAAAATGAGAAGTTGGAGTAATTGAAACTAGGCAAACTGGAACTTAGGAAAAGAATGTTGGTACTTGATTTTAAAGGAAAGTGTTAGTTTACTTAAAAATGTGGGTTGGTCATTCTAATACTACGAAGTATCGGGTGACTTTGATAAAAGTAATGGATCTCTTTACAAAACTTAACGTATGTAGTACTTTGGGGTTAAAAGCCCGGGACTTTGGCATAAAATGAAAGTACTTTGAGTTGTGTGAAACTTGCACATGCTTGTGATGATAGCCTTTATTGTACTGGCGTTGTGTTTTATTCTGGCGTCTCGATAAGTCGGTTGACTGATTGAACTTACTTGGATGTCTTGCGTTGGTGGAGAAATTCCGCGAATGCGTTCTGTTGATAGTATTATTGTTGTTAATCGCTTTGGACATCTGCGACGATCTGCGTCGCTGCGGGTATGCTTCCATTTTGGTTAAGGTCTTGTGGTTAATCGCTTTGGATATCTTGACACGATCGTGGCGCGCGGGTATGTTTCCGTTCGATTATCGCGCGTGATTCCTTTTGGACATCGACCACGATCGTGGCGCGCGGGTATGCGTCCATTTGGAAAGTTGTCTTATTGTTTCCTTTGGACATCGACACGTCGATTAGCGGCGGGTATGCTTCCGTTTGGAAAGTTGTCTTATTGTTTCCCTTTGGACATCTTGACACGATCGTAGCGCACGGGTATGCTTCCATTTGGATTGCTTTGTCTTGTTGTTGAGTCACATGGACATGTCTGCCGTCTGAAGTCGGGGCATGTGGCCATGGGACATTGGTATTGTTGTTGCATTATGGACATGTCTACCGTGCGATTAGGGGCATGCGGCCATGTCGAACACGATTGATGTTGTGGGCGTGAGACCCGTAGTTATATTAGAGTGATGTTTTATGTTGTGAGCTGTAGTTTGGTTATCATATGTCTCTGCTTTATATAGACAGTATGATTTCATTCTGATATTATGCAGTTTCGCATACTTGGTACTGTTATGCTTGACCTCCTTGGCTGCGTTCACCGCGGTAAGTGTGTCGTGGATCCTTTCTCTTAGGATCACGATTCAGCGCATTTGAAGCTCCGTTTCTCGGAGGCTTATCTTTTGGTAGGTGTTCCACGAGTTGTAGGTTCTTGTACATTGGGGTATGGCGAGCCTGTCTCGTCATAGTCGTTATATATCTTGAAGTGCAGTAATCTTTGTGGCGGGGTTGTAAAAGGATTAAGCGTTGGAGTTTATGATATATCTGAAGGCAAGCTGTTTGGTTGGCTTTATTTATTATATCTCTTGTTAAATGATTTCATGTTTTATGTTATTGATTTTCTCTGATGTATGTATCACTAGGGTGCCAGGTAAGGCACGATGGCAGACCGGGCAGATCGTTACAAAAGTGGTATCGAGCGATTAATCCTCGGAAAGTGGTATCAATGCATGGTTAGTTGGGAAGGATACGTATGGAGGCAGGTAAGTGTGAACCTTAGACTATTTTGGAGACCTTAGAGGTAGGTCGTCTCGAGTAAAGATTCGTTTATGTTTGACCTTTATAAGGGTGAGTAGTATACGTGGGATTTATTTGTGTGATAAGTCAGTGGGTGGTGTGGGATGGAAGTGGTAGCTTTCATGATGTGATAGTAAGATTGTTGGGATCGAACAAGCAGAGTTTAGCGGTTGTGGGTCGGGTTGAGTGCGTGTCTGGGTCAACCCGTAGCTTGAATTAAGGTAAGTCGGTTAGGTGGTCACTTTGTGGTAGTCCGCGAGGATGCTAGGCCCCAGTTTGTATGATCATCGCATGAGTTCGTGGGCGTTCGACGAGCGGTTCGTAAAGGCGGGAATGGCCTTAAGGAAGTTTGAGGTTAGTAAGATGACAGGATTTGGAGGTAGTGACTCGGAGATTTTCGAACGGAAGTAATGACGGCGAAGTATGATACGTCTTTGGGAGAGTTCAAGTGTTCGGAAGGGCACGAGTAAGGAAGGAAGATAACGTGTGTTATTTGGCCAGGCGTGGCGTTGATGACTTGTTAGAACTTACGTCGATATCCGTCTTGAGAAGGAACATTCGGGACGAATGTTTCTAAGGAGAATGTTATACCAGTAGTTGCGAGTATGTATGTGAGGACGTGCGTGCGGCACTGAAAATTTGAAAAAGAAAGAAAGATGTGAGTTTTAAGCGGAAAGTTTCGGTTATTTTTGAAGAAAAGGTTCGTTAATGGGGTGGATTCCCAGTTTGGTATTTGGACTTCATAGATTATATTAGAATTTTTGAGATTTTATTTTGGAAATGGTCACGTGGGGCGAGAAATTTACGGTTTTAATGGGCCCGCTTTGTTTTTGAGATTAGGTATTTTGGATATTTTGGAAGAGCGAAATATTCGGTATGACCGGGCGACCGTGTCAGTACGTGGCACCTTGGCGGAGTACATTTGGTACGAGCGCAGTGTAAAGCTGAGTTTTGGCGAAAGCGTTTCCACGACTTCGAGGAAAATTCCGGCTATGTCCTTTTTAATTTTTGCGGATTTTTTCCGTAGAGGCGAATCATTTTGGACCAGCGGGAGGGTGGCGTGTGTCACCGCCGCATTGGAAGCTTGTGGGCGTCAGTGGGCGATTAGTTCACGTATTGGATTGTTTTGTGGCTCGCGTTTTTGGCCCTATTGGTTCCTTGTTTTGTGCCTTGTTTTGGCCTTGTTTTGTGGCTTGTCTTGTGCCCGTGTTTTGTGGAGTAGGGGTCTTTGCAATTTTCTATAGAAAGATAGAAAACTTGTGTTTGGGGTTAATGAGCGTTTGTGACCTTTATAGGTGAAAGTACTAGAGTAGCGTATTCTATAGAGGAGTGGAAAGGGCTAGCAAGGTTGTAGTACTTGGAGCATTTTGCTTATTGTCGATAAATGTCGTGGGTATGTGAACCTCTTCCTATCTCTTCCATCTGTTACGGCATGATGTATGTGAACTATGTAATGCAGTGAGCGTGCGTGTGTTAAGCAGGTTGATTGTTTTAAAAACATAAAGTGTTATAACGGCTTTATGGGAAGTTGGTTATATACTTTATGTAGGTAAGATGGTTTCTCACGATGTTAGAAGTTAAGAGACTTGATCTTTATAAGATAAGAGACTTAACTTATTTGTTTTAATGAGGATGTTTGTGTGAAACCTCATTAAGTGAGTAATGAAGTACTTGGTTTTAAAGGGATAATGTTTACCGATTTAGAATCGATGTGTATCGGCAGGACCGCGGCGTTAATAAAGGAAAATGTATTGAATAATGATGTGTTGTATTAAAACGGTAGAAACCTCATCTGCGAAGCATTTAGATGAGACAAAATGATATTACATTTTCTGAATCATGCTCTTCCGTAATAAGATCGTTATAAACAAGAATAAACTACTCGCATATATGACATATGTTACTCGATTGTTCAAAAAGGAATCAAGTGATTAAGTTTGAACTATGAAACCTTTTGAAAATGAGAAGTTGGAGTAATTGAAACTAAGCAAATGGAACTTAGGAAAGTTAATGTTGGTACTTGATTTTAAAAGGAAAGTGTTACGGTTTACTTAAAAATGTGGGTTGGTCATTAATACTACGGGTATCGGGTGACTTTGATAAAAGTAATGGATCTCTTTTACAAAACTTAACGTATGTAGTACTTTGGGGTTAAAACCCGACTGGCATAAAATGAAAGTACTTTGAGTTGTGTGAAACTTGCTATGCTTGTGATGATAGCCTTTATTGTACAAAGCGTTGTGTTTGTGTTACGCGTCTCGATAGAGTCGGTTGACTGATTCGAGAACTTACTTGGATGTGCCGTGATGGAGGAGAAATTCCGCGAATGCGTTCACGTGATAGTATTATTGTTGTTAATCGCTTTGGACATGCGACACGCGCGTGGCGCACGTATGCTTCCATTTTGGTTAGGTCTTGTGGTTAATCGCTTTGGATATCTTGACACGATCGTGAGGCGGGTATGTTTCCGTTTCGATTATCGCCTTATTTCCTTTTGGACATCTTGACGATCGTCGCGCGCGGGTATCGTCCATTTGGAAAGTTGTCTTATTGTTTCCCTTTGGACATACCGCGATGCGTAGCGCTGCGGGTATGCTTCATTTGGAAAGTTGTCTTATTGTTTCCGCACAGACATACTCGACACGATGCGTTGCGGGTATGCTTCCATTTGGATTCCGTCTTGTTGTTGAGTCACGTGGACATGTCTACACCAATGCAGTCGAGCATGGCCGTGGGACATTGGTATTGTTGTTGCATTATGGACATGTCTACACCGTCTGATATTCGGGGCACGCGGCCATAATCACGAACTGATTGATGTTGTGGCGAGACCCGTAGTTATATTGGGTGATGACTGTTTTATGTTGTGAATCGTAGTTTGGTTATCATACATGTCTCTGCTTTATATAGACTAGTATGATTTCATTCTGATGATTGCAGTTCCACATACTTGTACCTGTTATGACCTCCTTCGACAGTGCGTTCATGCCGGCAGGTGAGGTGCATCGATCGTGGATCCGCTCTTAGGATCACGCTCGTGATTCAGCGCATTTGAAGCTCAGTTTCTCGGTATCTTTTTGCAGTGTTCCTGAGTCAGAGGTTCTTGTACATTCGGTATGGCGGGAACTGTCCGTCATAGTGCGATTAATATATCTTAGAGTATGTATCTTGTTGTGGCGTGGTTGTAAAAGGATTAAAGCTATGCGGGTTTTATGTATATCTTGAAATCGTTTTTGGTTGCTGTTTGTTATTATATCTCTTGTTAAATGACTCATGTTTTATGTTCCACGATTTTCTCGATGTATGTATCACTAGGGTGCCCTGTAAGGCACGAACGGCCCGAGCGAATCGTTACATTAAATGAGAAAGATTTGAACTTTAATCGTTTCTACGAGCTTTCCTTATATTTCAAAAACTAGGGCTTTCTAAGCATAAAATTTTATTCATGAATCACCCATGGATTCTTATTGTTTCTAATACCTTATACTAGTCTCATCCCTCTCAATAATCTCAGTAAGAATCATATAATATACCTTTAAGAAGTTTCCCAAAGTCTCCTTCAACTTCTCGTTTTCGATTTTCAAGAATCTATAATTTTGAAGGATGAACTAGAGTTAATTTGATGTAAATCCAATGGGTTTTGAGTAAGAACTTACCTTAGAGTTTGAGAGATGTCCTTAGGGTTTTTTCCTCCATAGAGTCAGCCAAAACGAAGTGGGGGAGGGCTATAATTGTTACACCCCGGAAATTTCAGGATATGTTTATAAGAACGTACGTAAGAACTCAACAATGTTAAGGTTTGAGACGAGTAAAAACTTATCGGAATTTTGGAATTTGTCGGAAAACGAAATATTGCGACGAGCGGGAGGCGTGCGTGTCACCCTTAATGGTCTTGGACGAAATTATGATTGAGGAAATGTTCATTTGACCTTAATTTAAAAGAGCAAGTCTTGCTAATGGCTTAGCTTGACATTGTTGACTAAAAGTCCAAGGGCCACGGCTGGATCCATGTGAAACTCATCTAGGCAACCAATTGTGTAGATCTTGACCCTCCATAGTATTATATATACGTGTGCTAGTAGCAAGACAAGGCTTTTAACACTTAGTTAAATTTTCAAGAAAACCTTGAAGGCACGAGAAGCTCTCGGCTTTGAGGGGATTTTCAAGATGAAAATTTCAATTCTTGTCCAATAATCTCCCAGCAACCAAAGGTTCCTAAGGGTATTGTAAGTGTATCTCTATAGAAAGACCCCTGAGAAATGTGTTTCGTATTAGTCATGGCGAAAACCTAAAGGGTTATTCAACTTTGAAGTTGAAACTTGAAGATGAGTTTTCATAAACTTCTAAGGGTGGCTTGGGGTGGATTGGAATGTCGAAAGGAGGAGCTAAAGGTGCTAGAGATCGACTTGCTCTTGGATCATATTTGAGCTAATTGAGGGTATAATCTTCGTTTTACTTTGTAATTGAAGATTTCATGTTATAATGAGTTATAAGTGGTCATATGATATGTGTTATGAAGTTTGATAAGTGTTATGGAATTGGAAGCTCAAAATCCGAAAATGACATATTTAGCCATTTGAAATTGAAATCAATTTGATCGATAAATTGAATTGTCGCGTGTTACCTACTTGGAAAATGTAGTAGCTATAATTAATGGCGACGATATCATATTATGCTACCAATTTGGATTGAATTGGAAATTTAATAAGAATTGGTATTGTTATATACATTGTGGCGAAATTGGACTAGTAGTTGTATTAGTTGTTATCATTTGTGGGCAGAATTTTACACGTCTAGTAGGCGTGTAATCCTGATGATTAATTTCTTGGATTATTGCCTTAAATGTAGTGTTTGGTTATTGTATTCGGCCTTGAAAATGGTGGCAAAGTGGTAGAAACAAAGGAAGTCTTTGTCGATTTTCCGTAGAATTTAGTGACTTGCACTTGGAATATTCTACGTTTGAAACTAGAAGTTAATAGGCGTACTATGGTCATTATAGGTTGACATACTATGTGCGATTGGACTTAGCAAGTGGATTAAACCAAGAGGTATGTGGAACTTTCTTATCTCTTGAGCATGATTAAGTTGTAAATGTATAGGCGCGGGCGTCTGATATTTTGACAATCTAGTCTATTTGGTATCCTTGGCTTATTTTAAGAATGCCCAAGTTGTTTGAGTTAGGGAATTAACTCACTTGTTTAATTAATAAGGATATCTTGGTTTTCAAAAGCTAAGAGACTTTAAGTATGTTGAAAGTATTGATACTTGTTGTTATGGAAAGTTTAAATAATGGGTTACTCTAAGTAATTTAAGTATGTTAAGGGACTTGAAGAGTTTTAAAGTATGTGATACTTGTTTCGTTTTAAACGTATAAGTCCCTTGGATAGGAAATTGTACTTGACTAAGGCATAAAGTGAATATAACGACTTTATGGGGAGTTGGTTATATTGGCTTTATGGAAAGATAAATGGCTTGATTTATTGAAAGGCAATTTGATTTAAAGGCATCAATTTCCTAAGGTTTTTACGAGAGAAGAAGTCACTTGATTTAGAAGCCTAATTTTTATTTCTAAAAGTATTGTGACTTGTCTTGAAAAGAAATTGTAACTTGATACTACTGTTATTAGTATCTTGGAAGTTTTATAATGAAATGAGTCATTTTAAAAAAGAATAGAAGTACGTAGTACTTTGGGTTAAATTCGGATTTTATAAAAGACATGATAGTGCCTAGGTAAACTAAAATGAGTGTATATGAACAAGAATAGTAAGAAGTTAGGGATTTCTTAACTTGCTATATATTGTATGATAAGTCGATAGAGCTTATGATATGTGTGATAGCGGATTTGTGCTGGTGATATATTATTCGTTGAAGTCATTCCTGGGATTGTGGCATTGCATATTTAGTGGATTTGCTACCCGCGATCACGAGGAATATAAATGCGAGTCCGTAGGCTTATGCGGGTGAAATAGTCCCGGGCGGGTCCGACCTATGAGGAATACGCCATGCGAGTCCGTATGGCTTATGCTTGGTGAAATAGTCCCGTGCGAGGAATACCTCCAGCGGGTCCACTGGATCTATCTGAGTGAAATAGTCCGAATAGGATTGCCTAACGACATCTGCGGGTGGTCTGCTTTGATCGTGAGCCTCCTACTTTATATCAGAAGATACCACTATTTACTCGTTGTTAGTAAGGCCTGATTATCGCACATTAATTGAGTTATCATACGTGTCTCCGGTTTATTTTTAGACTTATGATTTCATTCACAGTACTTTCGGTTTCACATATTTGGTAAATGTTGTCTGCGACCTCTGCCAAAGCTGCGTTCACGCCGCATGTGAGTAAAGTGCGGTTGTTGATCTAAGCTCTTAGATCACTGTTCATTTGTTGAAGCTCTTTATTCCGGAGGCTTATCCTCAGTATTGTCGGTTATTGTACATTCAGGTATGGCGGGGCCTATCCACTTGAGTTGTTATTCTTAGAGGTGCGTAGTCACATTGTGGATGGAGTTGTAAAGAAAGAAAAAAATGTACGTCTATTTACGGATTGAGTATATTTTTACGGAAGGTGGCCTTATCGGCCAGCATTGTTAATTTATGTTTAAGTATTTTTAGTTGTGTATGTTCATTGCTATTCTCGATGTTTACCAAGGGGTGCCCAGTAGGGCACGATCGCGAGCTTTGAGGAATTAGTCGTGACAAAGTAGTATCGTGAGCGTTAGTCCTCGGAAAGTGTCTACGAACCGTGTCTAGTAGAGTCTTGATTATCGATTGTGTTGTGCACCACATCTATAATCGGGAGGTGCATGACATTTAGGATTAGTTTCCATTCTTCTCACTCTAAGATCGTGCGATAGATTTTGTATGGTTAGAATTAAGTCTCTCCTAACAAGTTATGATTGTTCTGACTACGAGAAAGCGGCGATGACCGAGAAGGATTATGTGGATTGCGTATCCGGGTTGGTAATGTTTGTAGTATAGTTGGTATTGTGATATACAACTATACGGATTTATATTTGGGGGTCACATGTGTGTTGCCTAGGATGATTTTAGATTACCGTGTTGGTAAGGACTAAATAAATATCGGAGGTATGAAGCGATTAAAGGAACTCATCGTGAGTTTTCGTGCTAATTTGAGATAATTAGGTGATGATGAGTTGTGTGAGAATGTAATGGACCGCAGAAGTTAATTAAGAGACTAAGTGGAAGCTATGTTAGCAACTTAAGCTCGTGGTATGCTTAAAGGGAATTATGCTGGCGAGATCCGGACGAAGAAAGTATGGTTGTTGTGGTCAAGACCACACGACTATGATTTTACGAGAAGTTTTGTACCAGTTACGAGGCTGATAAGTTAGGCTTGGGCATAGGAAATTGCGAGCACGAGAATGTGATAACCGCCGAGACCTTAGGTATATAAGGCCTTCTCGGGTAATAAAGTTAAATCGGACCAAAGTAAGAGTTAAGTGCGCCGAGTCGAGTTGAGGACTATTAAGGGTCGCCCACAGCGGCGAAATTAAATGGGATCACTTGGTAGTAGTTATTTGCGTGGCGAGATCACGGGTGTAAGGCGAGTCTGGTTAATCGTTCTACGGGTTCGTGGACGCATTCCACCGAACCGAGTTGCGGCGGCGCCTTATGTTGTTTAATTTGTAACTCGAAGAGTGGAGGCGAGTTAGTATGCAATTTATGTAGGTAAGCTAGAATAAGTTTCTGAATACGGAAAAGAGTGCGAACATTTAAAAAGAGAGCAAACAAGTGTAAACAGATAAAACATGAATCCGTGAGAACGCTTTCGAGGACTACACGCGTAAGTGTTGGGTGGTAGCGGCGGGTAGATAATTGTGATAACAGTGCGGTCGTTGGACCCAAAGAGAGTATTATGATGCAGTGAGGTCATTATGAGTTCGAACTAGTTGGCCTCTTGTTATGCCAACGTTGGTGAGAGAAGATTGGCCGATTCGGTTTTACGGTGGTGATTTTCGGTGAAAAGGGAGAGAAGTGGTAGTAACGATGAATTATCCTTCCTTCTTTGGCATCGTTGTTTTCTTTTTAAGTGCGTGTGACTTGTTCACTAGGAGTAAATTGCGCAGTGAAGTATGTGATAATTGAATTTGGAGGAAGTTATGTTAAGTGCCTAGGAGGTGCCTTGAGTTGGGTTGGTGTGGCGGTCGGGGCCACGACCTTAGATGATTTCCGTGAGAATGTACAAGGCAAGAATAAAAAAATAAATCGAGTCTTTGCGGAAAGCGAGGTATCTTTGGTAGGTTTTGAAAATCTATACGACTTTAAGGCGGTGCGTGATGATTAGATGTTTACTGGACCGCGAGAGGACCCTGTGATTAGGGTTGCGACTCCAAGGAAGGTTTATTAAGGAGATAAGCTCTCTCCCATGTAGACGATTTTGCGTATTATGGGGTTACGTATGATCCCATGTTGTTAAGCGAAGGATATAAGGCTGGTAGATCTTGATATCGTCGTGCCATGGGATTCTGATTGTGGATAGCAGTGGAAAAGTGTTGGGTTGAGTAATAAAGACGACGTCTTAATTAATGAGAAGTATCGTAAAGATATAAATGTAAGTTCTGCAGTCATGGTTATTACCCAGGCGAGTGTAAAGACCATTAGTTGATAATGGGCGGTAAGAACATTTCAAGAAAATGTGGTAAACCTAGTTTTAGGCTCTACCCAGGAAAGGAAACGGGTTACTACTTTGCGAGATCAAGAAACCTCCCCACAAATTGTGATTGTGATGTAAGTCTTAGCCATGAGCAAGCAAGGAATTAAGTCTAAAGTTTAGTGACCAAGTTTGGTTGCAACAAAAGGAAACAGGAACCGTAAGTGAGATTAAGGATACTGAATATTTCGCAGGAATGAGAAAGACTTTCGGTTATTGGAAGACAAGTTGACCCGACTCGCTCTAACTCCTCTTGAAAGACTAGAATGGTTTTTTATGATAACACGTTGGGTATTGGGCTGGGTTGTGTCTTTGGCATGGCAGATGAGATAGAACTTTATGTTTTCCGTAGTTGGGGCGGGAAAGGAAATTGCGCCACTCACGATTTAAAGTTGGCGGCGGTTAAATCATGCCTTGAAGATTTGGGGCATGACGTATATCTGAACTTAGTGTGGATACTTGTGCGAACCACAAAGCCTCCGTATATCTGCGGCCCGAGGCATTAATTTGCGACTGCCGATGGTGGTTAGAGTTACTCAGAGATTGTGTTATTGATATCATATACCATCCGAAAGCGAAGCGATTCTGAGATACTTCTTTGTGGTGGACCTAAGGTAGTCTTCCGGATGGGCGATCGGATAGGCGAGTGTGATGCGTAAGATTCTTGATTACGAGCCTAGGGGTTCGATTAATTGTTTCCAAGGTTAATGAAGTTACGATCCGGGAGGTTGTTGAGTCTTCCCATCGTTGAGGAAGTAAAGAGGCGGCGATGAAGGATCACATGATACGGTATCGAGATACGACTCTCAGGAGAAGGCACATTTGAGTAGCACGGATAAGTGCTTTGTGACATGAGATGGAGTGCATGTACCGGTCTGCGGGACTAGTCAGCGAGTTTTAGGGAGGCAGCGCGGTGTATTGCTGCCCTGTTAGAGTCGCCTAAGTTGTGTCGTGACCTCGATGTATGTATGGGTAAGATGATCGGAAAAAAAGGGGCGTGCGCGAGTTGTTGCTTAACATCCGGATTAGTAGCCAGTCATAGTTGTGTACGGAAGCCCGGTGGGCTGTGCGAGCGATTGAAATCCCAACCCAGATATGAGAGGTAATTAATATGGATCTTGTTACGGTGGCATCGTACTCGGAGGAAGTGCGACTCCACAGGGTCATAGTAATTAAATTGGTGAAACCACCGTGTTCTTCGGATTAGGACCACTTACTGGTGAGGTTTATACTAGCTTGTATAGCGTGAGAGATTGTGAGGCGCACGAGGTCTCGTTTATGATTACAGATAGATGAGCTCGATTCGGATAACTCCGGAGGTTTTTCAGAAAGGATTAGGGACACGGTGAGTCTGGTGTTGCATTACACCCTCGGACCGGCGGTCGAGCGAGCGTACTATCCAGGCACTTGAGGATAGGTTGCGGGCCTGTGTTTTTGATTTCAGGAATAGCCGGGAAGGTTAAATGCCTCTTGTCTTGTTACGTACGATAACAGATACCCTTCCAGTTTTCAGGTGGCCGATGCGAGGCCTTTGTATGAGAAGTGTAGATCGCGGTCGGATGGTTCACATAGGCGAGGTTCGATTATTTGGTCAGACTGATTATCGGCTATGGATAAGCGCTTATCCGGGGAAGATTGTAGTAAGCTTAGAGTCCGCAGAAGCTTTATGCAGATAACCGATGTTGACACGTGGGGTTCAGTTTGATATTTTGGTATGAGTATTGTTATGTGGCCAAGTGTGGCATTATTGGCACGTAGGGGTTGTAAGGAGACTATGTCGCTATCTTAAGTTTGACTACCGAGAGAACATTCGGGGACGAATGTTTCTAAGGGAAGAATGTTAGCATCCGGAAATTTCGGGATATGTTTATAAGAACGACGTAAGAACTCACAATGTTAAGGTTTGAGGCGGTAAAAACTTATCGGAATTTTGGAATTTGTCGGAAAAGCGAAATATTGCGGCGAATGGGAGGCGACACGTGTCACCCACAGCCAATGGTCTTGGACGAAATTATGATGGAGAAATGGTCATTTGACCATAATCTCAAAGACCAAGTCTTGCAAATGGCTTAGCTTGACATTGTTGATTAAAAGTCAAGGGCCACGCGGTGGGATCCGTGAAAACTCATCTAGGCCAACCAATTGTGTGAATCTTGACCTCCATAGCATTATATATGTGTGCTAGTAGCAAGACAAGGCTTTTAACACTTAGTTAAATTTTCAAGAAAACCTTGAAGAAAGCACAAGAAGCTACCGACTTTGAGGATTTTTCAAGATGAAAATTTTCAATTCTTGTCAATAAAATCTCCCATTTTAAACCCAAGGTTCCTGAGTGGGTATTGTAAAGTGTATCTCTATAGAAAGACCCTGGAGAAATGGTAATTGTTTTAAATGTAGTCGCACATGGCGAAAACCAGCGGTTATTCAACTTTGAAGTTGAAACTTGAAGATATGAGTTTTTCAGTAAGCTTAAAAATTTGGCTTGGGGTGGATTGGAAATGTCCGTAAAGCGAGTGAGCTATAAGGTGCATAGAGATCGACATAGCTCTTGGATCATATTTGAGCTAATTGAGGTATAATTCTTCGTTTTACTTTTGTAATTGAAGATTTCATGTTATAATGAGTTATAAGTGGTCATGTGATATGTGTTATGAAGTTTGATAAGTGTTATGGAATTGGAGAAGATCAAAATCCGAAAATGACATATTTACCCGTTTGAAATTGAAATCCAATTTGATCGATAAATTGAATTGTCGCATATTTACCTACTTGGAAAATGTAGTAGCTATAATTAATGGAAGCTTGATATCAGCATTATGCTTTCACGATTTGGATTGAATTGGAATTAATAAGAAATTGGTATTGTTATATATCATTATGGCCGGAATTGGACTAGTATGTTGATATTAGTTATTTATCATTTGCGTGGGCGGAATTGTTACCGCGTCTAGTAGTGATGTAATCCCTATTGATTAAATTGCTTGGATTATTGCCTTTAAATGTGGGCGTGTTTAAGTTATTGTATTGACGCGAAAATGGTGGCAAAGTGAAGTAGAAACAAAGGAAGTGCTGTCAAATTTTCCGTAGAATTTAGTGACTTGCACTTGGAGATATTCTACGTTTGAAACTAGAAAGTTAATAGGCGTGCTATGGTCATTATAGGTTTGACATACTATGTAATACAGTTAGGAAAGCTCTATGAGGTGATTAACCGAAGAGGTATGTGGAAGCTTTCTTTATCTCTTTCTTGAGCATGATTGAAGTTGTAAATGATAGTGATGCGACGACGATGCACTATTTTGACAATCTAGTCTATTTGGTATCCTTGGCTTATTTTAAGAATGCCCAAGTTGTTTGAGAGTTAGGAGATTAACTCAACTTGTTTAATTAATAAGGATATCTTGGTTTCAAAGCTAGAAGAGCAGAGACTTAAGTATGTTGGGAAAGTATTGATCTTTGTTGTTATGGAAAGTTTAAAGAATGGGTTACTACAAGTAATTTATTTAAAGTATGTTAAGGACTCAAGAAGAGTTTTTAAAAAGTATGTGATACTTGTTTGGGTTTTAAGCGATATAAGTCCGCATGATGGGAAATTGTACTTGACTGAAAGGCATATAAGTGAATATAACGACTTTATATAGGGAGTTGGTTATAATTGGCTTATGGAAAGATAAATGGCTTGATTTATTGAAAGGCAATTTGATTTAAAGGCATCAATTTCCTAAGGTTTTACTGAGAGAAGAAGTCACTTGATTTAGAAGCCTAATTTTTATTTCTAAAAGAGATTGTGAAACATGTCTTGAAAAAGAAATTGTAAGTTGAGCACATCTTTTTATTATTAGTATCTTGGAAGTTTTATAATGAAATGAGTCATTTTAAAAAAGAATAAGAAGTACGTAGTACTTTGAGTTCAGATTCGGATTTTTATAAAAGACATGATAATTGCTCCTAGGTAAACTAAGTAATTAGAGTGTATATGAACAAAGAATAGTAAGAAGTTAAAGGATTTCTTAGCACTTGCTTATATATTGTAATGATAAGTTTGATAGAGCTCTTATGATATGTGTGATGGCGGATTTTGCTGCTAGTGATATATTATTCGTTCGCGAAGTCGTTCCCTCGTGGATTGTGGCATTGCATATTTCCAGTGGATTTGCTACCCACGATGCGAGGTATAATACCAAATGCGGTCAGTAGAGGCTTATCGCGGTGAAATAGTCCCGTGTGGCGGAGTCCGACCTATCACGAGGAATACCGTCGCGAGTCCGTAAGGGCTTATCGCGGGTGAAATAGTCCCACGTGCGAGGAATACCTCAGCGGGTCAGCTGGATCTATGCGCGGGTGAAATAGTCCGGGAATAGGATTGCCTAATGACACTGCGCGGGTGGTCGGCCAAATTTTGATCGTGAGCCTTCCTGCTTTATATTGTGCAGTATACCCCTATTTACTTCTCATTGTTAGTAAGGCACGATTATCTTTATTAATTGAAGTTATCATACATGTCTCGGTTATTTCTAGACTTATGATTTCATTACAGATTACTTCCAGTTTCACATATTTGGTACATTTTATCTCTAATCGAGCCTCTTTGAGCTGCGTCTAAATGCAGCAGTGAAGATGCAGTTGCTGATCCTCGCTTCTTAGGATCAGCTGTTCACTGGTATTTGAGAAGCTCTTTTATTAGGAGGCTTATCCACAGTATTGCTCCGGTTATGTGTACATTCAGGTGGGGTGTGGCGGGGCTCCCTGGTCATGCCGTGGTAGTTGACTATTCTTAGAAGTGCAGTAGTCCGATCATATGTGGATGTGGTTGGTAAAAGAAAGAAAAATGTCTTGTTCTATTTCTGGATTGAGTATATTTTTTACGGGAAGGTGGCACTGCTCGCTGCTTTGTTGTTAATTTATGTTTAAGTATTTTTTTAGTTAAAGGCTATGTTCATTTGCTATTCTCTGACAAGCTTATCGTGGTGCGGTGCCTGGCGAGGCACCAGCCGCGTCCCGGCCTGGGCCGCGGACAGCGGTATCGAGCGCTTAGTCCTCGAAAGTGTCTATGCACTGCGGTTCAGCAGTCTTGATTATCGCAGGCCAGGCACCACATCTATAAACTGGCAGGTCGTGATGATATTTAGGATTGGTTTCCATTCTTCTCATCAAGATCGCATGAGTGATTTTCGTATGGTTGGGTCGTCTGTCCCAATAAGTTACGATTGTTTGCAACACAGAAAGGCAAAACAGTGACCCGTGAAGGATTATGTGGATTGCGTCAAGTCATATTGTTTGTAGTATAGTTGTATCGGTGATATACAACCATACGATTTACGCTTGGGGTCATAACAGTTTGTGATGATTTTATTTACTGTGGATCGGGTATGACTAAATAAATATCGGGAGGTATGAGTGCTAAGGAACTCTCATCAATGTTTTACGTAAGCAATTTGGAGATAATTAGGTGATGATGAGTTGTGCAGAAATGTAATGGACCCTAAGAAGCACGCCAACAGACTGCAAGCACTATAGCAACAACTTAAGCCACGCGGGTATGCTGATGAATTGAATGCAGATCCTGACGTAATAGTATGGTTGTTGTGGCCGGCGACAACACGACCATGATTTTACGCAGAGCTTTTTGCACCGGTTACGGGGCTGATACAGTTTGGCATGGAAATCGCGAGCCCGAGAATGTGATAACCGCCGAGACCTTAGGCATAAAGGCCTTCTGGCAGTTGCTTCACTGGCGGTAAGAGTTATGCGACGCCGAGCCGAGTTGATAGACCTTATTAAGGGTCGCCTCAGCTTGAAATGAAATGGGATCACTTGGTAGTAGTTCCGCCACGCGGACAGGATCACGCAGTGGTGTGTAAGGCCCAAGTCTATGACCGCTCTACGTTCGTGGACGATTCCACTCTAACCAAAGTTATGAGCTGCGAATCGCCTTATGTTGTTTAATTTTGTAACTCCAGCATGAGGCGAGGTTAGTACGGAATTTATGGTGCTTAGAATGTCTGGGAATACGGAAAGAGTGCGTAATTGAAAGAGATCAACCATGTAAAGAGATAAAAACTGAATCCATGAACTTCGGGGGGACTACACCCGCAAGTGTTGGGTGGTAGTCGAGCTGGTAGATAATTGACGGCAGAATTGCAGATACAAGCTGACTGAAGTAGAATAAGTATGGATGTGCATGAGGCCATTATGAAGTTCGGCCAGTCATTCTGCATGCCAACGCTGACCGCAGGAGATCGTCACATTCCAGCTTTTTCGTAAGTCATTTTCAAAGAAAAGGAGAGAAGCCGTAGTAAACTAAAGTGAATTATCCTTCCTTCTTCGCATCGCTTGTTTTCTTTTAAGTCCGCGGACTTGTTCACTGGGGTAATTGACGGTGGTATGGCGTGTAATTGAATTCTCTGAGGAAGCGGTGTTAAGTGTCCTAGAGGCACTTGAGTCACAGTGACGTCGCCAACACCTTCCATTTATCGGTGAGAATGCATAAGGCAAGAATAAAAAATAAGTATCGCCGCGGAAACAGGGCATCTTGTAGGTTTTGAAAATCTATACGACTTTGGTATAAAAGGCGTGATGATTGATGTTTGATCGGATCATGCAGAGAGTGACCTTGATTAGGTTGCACTCCAAGGCGCTGATACGACATGAGATAAGCCTTCCCCACGTGAAAGGACAAGCTTTGTGTATTATGGGGTTACGTGTACCGATGTTGTTAGACGGCTGATATAAGACTGTAAGGTCTTCGGTATCACATGCCATAGGTTACAGCTGTGATAAATCGTGGAAAAAGTGTCAGCTGGAGTAATAGCACCGACGCATTTAATTGGTCGAGAAGTATCGTAGATATAAATGTAAGTCAGAACAGCCATGATTACCCCAGACGAGTGTAAAGACTCATTAGTTGATAATGGGCAGTAAGAACATTTCAAGAAATGTGGTAACACTCTAGTTTTGGGTTTCTACAACCGGGAAAAGGAAAATCGTTACTATTTGACGTGATCAAGGAAACCTCTCTCAGCACCAGATTTGATACAGCTCCTGCATGAGGTAAGCAAAGGAATTAAGCCCAAAGTTTAGTGACCAAGCTATTGCACAAAGGGAAACAGGAACCATAAGTGAGATTACAGATACTCAATATTTCAAGTAGAATGAGTAGAAAGACTTTCGCTTATTGAAGACAAGTTGACTAATGACTACGCTTCTAACCTCCCGAAAGACCAGAGGGTTAGGTTTTGCGATAACACTGTATCAATAGGCAGCCGACGCAACCTGGGACACATGATAGGAACCTATGT
>CM056721.1:107954996-108089836 GCA_029844215.1 Przewalskia tangutica
TGGCGGATTTTTCCTAGACGAACATTTTGACCAACAAGAGGGCGCCACTCGCACCTCCTCAATAAGCAAGTGTAGAGCCGACGAAATGCCACTATTTTGTCAAGTGAGTTATGGTAGAGCATTTTCTGTGTGTAATGGCATGCACTTGGCAAGATCTGCCTCTACACTTGCCTTGCACTGCAAGATCTCGCCATTGGCTGGCCTTTTGCTAGACCTATAAATACCTCCCTTTGTGCCACTAATTCATCCACAAATTGCCTAAGCTCCTGTGCTTCTTCCTCCCCTAGTGTAAAGGCTCTGCCGGCGAGCCCCCTCTTCCCTCAATGAGAGTTCCCCTAGCTGGCAGGTCGGTGGTAGCCACCCCCTCCCTGGGTACAGAATGCAGGTACCCCCTAAATAGTTTGGCTTGCATGGTCACCTCTCTCGCAGAAATACTCAAAAGTATTTATAATGCCTAGTCATTTAGTCAGATACCTTAGTATTCTGCTGTTATATTTATACGAAAGCCCTGGTAAAATACTATTGAATATACTTCCTTCCACACAAACCAAACTAAGGGAAAATCTCCATGTTAGTTACAGTATTACAGTTGCTAGAACTTCATGGTTTGGTTGAGCTGGTCAGAGCACACTGAGGCATAACTACCAGATCGGTTATCAAAACTGATACCGGCGTGGCTTATCGAGGTAAATATCTTGTCCTCTATCAGAATTGAAACACTATCAGAATTAGGTCAAAGATACCATATATATGTAATCGAACGTAGCTTATCGGCAACGCTCGCGACTTAAGCCCAATTCAAAGAAGAGTAACGAATCGTATCATATAGGGTCAGACATAAGAGATCGGTGTAGTAGCATCACGGAGGTGACCAATTGCGCCGTTATAACCCCGCCGCTTCGTAGCCTACCGGAGCGAGAGTATTTACGCCACATGGCGTGTCGCCGACTTCTTCTGTAGAACGCCGCTAAGAGACTCTAATAAGTATTGCCGCTTAGGCCTTATAGGTTGAAGTACTCACGTGTGGCTTATCGCACATTACTAGTAATACAATAAGTACTGAGCGCCACATGGTCGATACTCATCGCGGTATTGAACTCTTCCTATCTCTTCAAAGATGATATTGTGTGAACTATGTAGTACGGTGACGAGCAAGTGCGTTGAAATGTATTTGATTGTGTAAATACAAAGCATATAATCGCCATTGAGCCGTTATAACAAATTTATGCTATTGTAAATACACGCGCGTTTTTAAAAGTAAATCATTTGAACTATAATCGCTTGTTATGTGTTAATAAAGAATCTCGCGATTTCAGCATTTAAATCATTTTGTTAAGAAGTAATATTCGGTTTGTGAAAACCAAGAGTTATACGCCAGTCTTACGGGAAGCTAGCATAATTCGCTTTAACACGTTTTGCATCGATTTCAAATCGTAACGTGTATCACAAACCACCTAGCTAATAAAAGGGAATGTTTGACTAATTAAGCATTATTAAAACAAGAGAAACTTCCATCCGATAGAAACTAAGATTTAGACAAACATATTTCCATCACGCTTACTAATGACTTATAAACAAGAATATCCATCACATATGCTTAGTTTTCTGATTACAGAAAGAGAATTATATTTCTTAAATGAATAAGACTAGCGAATCACTAAAACCTTTCTTAAAATTTGGCAAACTTGAATATCGAAAAGAAACGTCACATTTAATTTTACAGCAGGCGGACCATTTACTAAAAGTATAATCACCGGCTGCTCATCGTGACGCGTGGTTTTTTTCGGGAAGTAACGATCTTTAAAAGATTTAATGTATGGCACTTCGGGATAGGTACCGAACTTGTTGCAAACTGCTAATAACTCATCAGATTGGCTCAGATAGCCTCAGAATACTTTCGTTGGATCGGAGCAAGTGCACGCGATGCTACTGCCGTGTTGCATCTCGTATCGTTGCGTCACTCGCACACGTTAAACGCAAGCCCGGCCAGACGTTATTATACCAGCACCTCGACTTATTATACCGGTGGTCACACCACGCCTTACGCCTACGCGGTCCCGACGCATGCTGAGCGCAGAGTTCCAGGATTTGATCATTCCGGTGTTTAGCCCGACGCGGATTTCTTTGCGCACTGGCGATTGCGCGCTTGCATTAGCGCGTCATGAGCCTGCGCAGAAATGGTGGCTGCCGCTTCGCCGCGTGGTATACCAAAGCGCCTTGGCACACACCAGGAATACCTCATGCGGTCCAGCGACCAGCGCGGACTTTAGCTCGCAATAGACGCAGACATCGATATCGCGCGCGCCGCCGACGATGCGCGCTAAAAGACCTGGATACGCTTTTGTGGTATTTTTGGCACGCGTCTTGAGGTCGCTGGTGCTCAGACCACCCTGCACGGCCATCAGGATAACTTGGCGGCGCCAGTCCTCGACTTGACATGCATCGCTATTTGTTTGGATCAGAAGCCATGATTACATATGTCTCTGGGCGAGTAGACTATTATGATTTCATTTACGTATTTTTAGTTTATACTTCTGCATCGTTATCACCGGCCGTGCTCATGCCGCAAATGAAAATAACGGGCCGCTGACCCAGCTCTCGTGGTCATACACGATGGAAAGCTCCGCTTTCCTATACTTATCACGGGTGGTGCCCCGTCAGCAGAAAGCCAGCATCGGCCTGGCGGCCTCGCCCCGCCATCATGGTCGACTAACCTTGAGGTCCGTAGACGTTGCAAGTGTGGCTTGTAAAAAGGATTAAACTGTCATTTGTGCGTCATATTTATATACGCCAGCGCCAGTTTTCCTCGACATCGCCACTGTCATTTCATGTATGTGTTTTGTTCACCGACACTGGATGTCATACACTAGTGGTGCCCAGAGTACCCGTACCACGCCCAGTTTCCCGTCGGACGCATCGTGTTAGCTTAATCCTCTGGTGTTGTCTACGACCGCATCCGTTAGGAGTCTTGATTATCTGGCTGCTGTGCAACAGCACCAATAATCGTGAGGCTACAGGATATTTAGGAGTGGTTTCATTCTTCCTACTCGATCGTGCCTTAGCCGTATTGTAAGTTTGACCCTCCGATTTAAATTTTCCTTTATCGCTATGCCTCCGCGCAGGCAACCCGAGCTCAGGAGGGCAAGGCACCATGGAGTCGCGACAGAGTTCGGCAGGGTGGCGAGGCCCAGCCCAATCATTACCAGGTGTTGGTTTCATCGCTGCAGCTCACATCACTAGCCCCAGCCAGAAGTTTAAGACACGGGCGCAGCCTCCACGCGCCATGACATTTGAACCTTCGCCTAATGACAGAATGAATTTAGATTGCAGAAAGAGGCGAATTCTGCTACTGTGCCATAGATTTGGCTACCGAGTATACCGACTGCATCATGTAAATCTCGGCGACTATCTAAAAGAGGTCGTGCTGCAGTAATTCTTCAACCGGGCTTGGCACGCCTGCACGGCCATGAGCTGAGTTTAGAAAACATAGAGATCGACGTTAACGGCGACAACAGAGAGGGCCGTAGCAAAGAAGGTCCTTTAGTAATCTTTTATGCGAGGTCATCGCCAAAGACAGATTTGAGTATGCACTCTCACTGCGCAGAGTGTCTTCACGGTCGATGCCGAGTACGCAGAGTTGGTCATCCGTGGCTTCGTCATTAATACTGGCGCATTTTCATCCTTGAATGTTTCGCTTTTTAGTTGGTACTTCATTGCATCTACGACTGCCGTGGTCTCGATGTCGATGAGTCATTCCTTTCAGGAAATCTAGCCGTGATCGCAGGTCACATCTTCCTAGCTATGCTACTTACGCAAGGTGCTTGATTGTAACGACTAAGCGGGATGAAGAAGTGGGTATAGATATATCTTTTAACTCCTCTAGATCGTGACAAGTGAGCAAGTTAGTATATAATTTTGCGCGCAGTGTTCCGCATGCGCCAAGAAGGTCATGGCTTGCAGACTGCCGTTGCTTAACCGGTAAGATTTGGGGATAGATATAAAGTAACTCAGAATGTTTTACGTTGAGACCTTGTGAGGCCAGGCCATCTCGGCAGAAAACAGAAGGGTTATGGTTCGGGACTTTATCTAAGGCATAGCCAAGACGCAGTTATGCCGGATAGTCCCGTGAGCGTGGAACGAAAGCGTGTATTGAGCAAGTACACCGCCAGTTTCAAACGTGATTATGCGAGACTTGTCTCGTGACGGAGCTGTATCATGCTGGCCACGGGTCGGGCCGAGCTCACGCTATGGTCAACCCGCGTGAGGTTTCAAAGCGCGGGTCGCCGCGCGTCCCACCAGGTTGTGGCCGCGAGGCGTTAGGCCCAAGTTTAGTCGATCAACAGATGAAGTTCGTGGACGATTCACCGCATTGGCCGGAGTGAGGTCACCCGTGGTTGGTTTTCTAAAGAAAGACCGTACTGGTGGCGGTTACGCGAGACGATATATCGTAAGCTTTAAGGTCAGACGGTGCCTACCTTCACCTTATGTCGCATAATGGTTTGTTGCACCAAGCTTTTCCGAGGCTTTACTTCGTGCAAGGTTAGAACTCGAGTAAGTCTCGGGACCAAGCATTCGCCTCTGCCGCGGTTCGATTTCTGCGGATAGTTGGCAGAATCAAGGTTCCTGCCAGCGAGTGTTTAAGCTACCATTTCACTGTCGGATGTCGCCCAGCGGCTTCCTCATAGGGCTGGACGCGAGTCACGGCCGATTGGTCTGGAGCGTTGGCGTGGATCTGGCAGCTTGGTTCAGCTTATTCCAAAGAGACCGGATAGAGGTGCTCTTGTCTGTAAGAGGCCCGCGCTCGTGAGAAATCGTATGATAACGCGATGCACGCTAGAGTTTAGTCGACACGATCTTCAAAGCACTACCCCCGGGCTGGTGTATGAGTTTTTGAAGACAGAGTGAATCCTAGCCCGAAGTTACTTCGGGCCGCTGGAAGTCCATAAAGCGGTTACAGCCGTGCCGCTTATGGCATGTTAGCACTTTCGCCGGGCCCCACTTGGCAGGAGGTGCAAGATGTCCTGGCCTTTCAGATTGCACATGACGGAGCATCTGAGGTCCATCCAGAGTTGTTCCTAGAAGCACGATGACCACGTTAGAGAGTAGTAACTCTGAAGTTTCCAAATCAAGCAAAGATCAAGAGTTTCGGGGTGTACGACACCGCAGTTGTTATCGTGATTGTAATCTCTACTCATTTGTCGGGTCGCCCGTAGGTATGTTTATTTCCAAAGTTGACAAAAGTCGGTATCGCGTATGAATTCGACCAGCAGGTACGAGAAGCGGTACGCACACGCAGAAGGAGCTGTCAGCGCCAGATGGCTTGAGCGGTATGGATGCATGATCGGCTTTTCGCAGGAGAAAGCGCCATAAGTTGAAGTATATTTGTGACCCTGAGGCGGTAGCAGCCATGCGACGAACATTAGAGGCGCCCGGACTGGACGTAAGTATTTATGCGCAGCTTGTTTCGCGGCCATGCAGCGCAGATCAAGCTCTCGTAGTACGGTAAAGTGAATAATGGCATCACAAGACGCTTGTTTTTGGAGATTCTAGGAAGGCGAACATTCTCGACGAATGTTTCTACGAGGGGAGAATGTTATACCCTCGTATTTCCGCAGAAAGATAATGTATCGCAGCGACGCACGAAAATTTCTGAACTTGAGAAAGAAGTTTGGCCGTAAATTTATTTGTGCACAACACCCGACAGACGTTCGACTTAAACGCTTTCACAAATTTTGTAGGGAATTTCCCATGCCTATGTCATTTTTAATTTTTAGGGATTTTTCCGAGAGATCTTTAAACATTTTGGACCAACAAAGAGGGCGCCACTTGGCACCCTCTCATCGTGGCGTAGTGGACTAAATGGTGACTATTTTGTCAAGTAGTTGGCAGGATATTTCAGGTAGTTGGTTGCTGCAGCACTTGGCAAAGATTCGCCCTACACTTCGCTCTCTGCAGACTTGGCAAGAGCATTCGCCATCGGGTCAGCCTTTGCTAGACTCCATAAATACCTCCTTTGGTGCCACTAATTCATCCAGCCAAATCTGCCCTCAAGTCTTCAAAGTTCTTCTTCCTCCCCTTAGTGTAGTGCCTTGGTCGGCAGCCCCTCTTCCCTTCAAGGTCCGGTAGTTCCCCACGGCAGTAGTTTATGGTAGCCACCCCTCCTCGGGAGTTGCAGCCACTGGGCACCCCCTGGGCCTAGTTGCTTTCGTGATAATACCCCCTCTCTTCGGGTAGAAATACTCTCAAAAGTATTGTTATAATGCCCAAATTACCTTAGCCAGATACCTTGTGAGTATTTCTAAGGTTATACTTATAAAAGCCCGTAAATACTATTATACTTCCTTCCGTCACACAAAACCGAAACCCTACGTAAAATTCCACGCATCGTGAGTATTGCTGTAAGGTTGGTTAGAACTTATGGGTTGGTGGGAGCTGGTCGAGCAATACACTGAAGTAAGAGAGCTAAACTCGCTTTTTGGATCGACATTTAAACTGATAATTACGGGCTTCATCGTAGGTAAATATCTGTCCTCTATCAGAATTGGAAATTACATTTATCAAGCAGGACTATATACAAAGTGATACTATATATATAGAATCCGAACGAGTTATCTCTATAAGAATGCTCTCGCGATGATTTAAGCCTCGAATTTAAAGAAGAGTAATCGAATCAGTAATTACATGTGTGGTCAGACACAAAGAGACTTGTGCAGAAGTACTCTTACGGAGTAGAATTGCACCCTTGCTCGTTAGATATATAACTCGTTGGTTTGGCAGAATTTACCGATGCAGTGGCGCAGAGATTTACGCCGGTCATGTGTGTAGGTGTCGCCAATTTTCTGAGAATGTTCTACAAAGACCTAATGTTAATGTCACTGTGGCCTTATAGTCGGCTCAAGTACTACGCAGGGTGCGATCTAACGTGGCTTAGGAGAGCCGATACTAAACAAAGTATCGAGTTGCTTTGGGCCACATTAGTCGACACTCATCGCCGAGGCAATACGCGAACTCCTTCCTATCTCTTCAAGCATGATATGCTATGTGGGTGAACTATGTAAAATTTACAGCAGACGAGCAATGCGCAAAATGTATTTGATTACGTAAACATGTTCAAAGCCAAGTTATAACGCTTTCTTACTGGGTCAAGTTATAATAAAATTTTGCATGCTGGTTAGAAAAATACATGTGGTTTTTAAAAGGTAACCGATTCAACTATAATCGTGTTATGTGTTAATAAAGAACTAAGCATTTCAAAAGATTTTTGAATCATTTTGAAAGAAGTTAGAAGTAATATTTGGTTTTTGAAAAACTTTCTAAGAGTTATACTAGCTTTACGTGGTAGTTTAGGCATAACCGGCTTTTTAAGAATGTTTTAACGATTTCAATCGTAACGCAGTATCGACAAACCACTCGCAAATAAGTTAATGGGGCGTTGAAATGTTTTAATTAATTAAGCATTATTAAAACCAAGAGAAATCTTCCATCCGCATGTAAACTAAGATGAGACAAAATGATATTTCTAGATCATGCCGCCGCTCAGACATAAGATTGTTATAAACAAAGAATATCCTACTCACATATAAGGCTTAGGGTTTCTCAGATTGTTTAAATGAGAATTATATTCTTAAATGAATAAGACTATGAACCACTTAAACCTTTCTAAAATTTGGCAAACTTGAACATGGAAAAGAATGTGCTACTTTGATTTTGCTAAAAGAGAAGTAATCGATTTACTTTAAAAAGATAATCACTCTATGCTCATATACTACGTATCACAGGGTTTTTTCGGGAAGTAAACGATCTTTTAAAGCATTTAATGTATTGAAGTACTTTGGGGATCAGATAAAATTCTAACTCATAGTGTAAAGCACTTTCGCAGGAATAACTTGACTCAGACATTGGCCTTTGTGATGAGCCTTGTAATACTTTCTTGTTGACTTGATAAGTACAGCATGTTAGGACGCTACGCAGGCGGTTAGTATCTTCGTGATCGTTATGGAGTGGCTCATCTCTACAGGCACGTTGTTAAACCGTTAGTTCAAGCCCAAGAACTATTATCAGATCACATACCCCTCGACTTTATTATACCGAGGGCTCATGCCACCGACATGCGGTCCCTACGCCTATGTCGTGTCCTCGGGTGATTACGCGAGCGCTGGCAGTAGCTCCAGGATTTGATCATTCCCGGTGTTTAGCCGGGACGCTGCGTGGATTCCTCGCATGCGCACCGGCCGAGACTACGGCCTTGAGACTACGCGGTCATGCGAGCCTGCAAAGCGGTATACCGGTGGTCACGTCATCTCGACGCGGTATACCGTCAGCGTGGCTATTCTGGGACCACGATTCGGCAATACCCACGCGGTCCGTGTGACCTACGCGAGTCAG
This sequence comes from Przewalskia tangutica, assembly GCA_029844215.1. Classification (NCBI taxonomy): domain Eukaryota; kingdom Viridiplantae; phylum Streptophyta; class Magnoliopsida; order Solanales; family Solanaceae; genus Przewalskia; species Przewalskia tangutica. The sequence continues at coordinate 107,963,382 of CM056721.1, forward strand.
CGGTAGTTCCAGAATAGACGCGACATCGAGCATTAAGCGCGCGTGCGGCCGCCTTCGATCATGCGGCTCGCGCGGCTTGTGAAAAGCGACCTCGGATACAGCTTAGGTATTTTTGGTACTGGCTGGGTTCTTTAGTAGCCTGGCCATGCCTTCGCACTTGCCCCGCACGCTGCTTCTATCATGATAACTTCTGAGTGGCGCAGTCCCCGACTTGACATGATCGCTATTTGTCAGGATCGTAGTTCGCTTATCATACATGTCTCCCGCTTATGCATCATTATGATTTCATTTACGTGATTTTTAGTTTCACATACCTGCACTGACTACAATCGACGTGGCTCCTTCACGCTCACGTGGGCCATGTCAGCTTGTGTCAGGTACAATTCGGGCCACTGATCCTAGCTCAGGTCACACATGGTCAGATGGAAAGCCCGCTTCTCTCCGAGGCTTATCAAATGCTGCAAAGTCCCCCCGTCAGATAAAGTGTTTACATTCAGTGGGTTCAAGTGGCCCCATTCCGCCATCGTTGTCGTATCATTCTAGGTAGTGCCTCAGAAAATTGTCATAAGCACAAGGTGGCTTGTAAAAAGGATTAAACCTGCTCCATTTGTGCGTTGTTATTTATATATGCCAGAAAGGCTTAGTTTTCCTTGGGACATCAAGCTTTGTACTTCTCGCTATTTCAGCCGTGACGTGTTTTATGTTCCTATTGACACTGGACATGTTGGCGTCACCAGTGGTGCCCGGTAGGCACCGCCACGCCCGGGGCCTGGTCGTGATAAGATGTATGTGAGGACGCACGCACGAGAGTACGGCAGAATTTTGAAAGAAAGAAAGACACTGAGTTTTCACTAAAAGTTTCCTGCTATTTGTAAGAAAAAGGTTCGCGAACGGGAATTCGATTCCCGATTTGGTATTTGGACTTCATGATTATATTAGAATTTTGAGATTTTATTTTCTGAATGGTCACTGGGCCCACGGAGAAATTTACTCGCTGGCCCGCTTGTTTTTGAGATTTATTTTGATATTTTCTAAGACTAAATATTCTGGCGACCTGGGCGACACGTGTCACCCCATGTGGCACCCGCCGATTTTACATTTGTGCACAACACCTGCTAGAGTCGCTTTTGACGAAACGCTTTACATAACTTCATGAGGGAAAATTCGCTATATCTTTTCTTATTTTTGATTTTTCCGAGAGACGAAACATTTTGGACCAACGGAGGGTGACGGTCACCCTCACAACGGAAGACGCGGGGCACACTTCGCCGATTTGGCGGGCAAGTCGCGGGTAGATATTCGTAGATATTTGTGAGGGTTTTACGAGTAGGTCTGTGGTGCACTTGGCTTGATCTCGCCTTACACTTGCCTTGCACATGGCTTGATCTTCGCCATCGTTGGCTTTGGGTTTTGCTATAAATACCCCCGGCTCAAGACTTCATTCATCCAAATATGTTCCAAGTCTTGCTATCCTTCCCTCTCCTCTTGTTTGACTCTCGCCCAAGAGCCCCCTCCCTAGTAAAGGCCCTGGCCGAGAAACCTCCCTTTTCGCGTGGTTTCGCCGGTGGGTTCCTCCCCTGGCGCTAGCCGCACCCCCTAGCCTAGTTGTTTTCAGATAATACCCTCCTCGTGGTATTGAAATACTTCTCCTAGATTGTTATAATGCCCAAAATACCTTAGCCTGTACCTTGTAGTATTCCAAAGATACCTCTTTACGTAGAGCCCTAAATACTACCTTTGTCCTTTTAGTCTCAAACCGAAACCCTAAGGAAATCTTCATAGCTTGGTCAAGATTTGAGCAGAAGTTGGTTAGAACTTCTAAGTGGTTGTTTGGAGCGGTTTGAGCGCATGAGCTGAGCCAAACCTTGCTCGTGATCGACATTATAACTTGATAATTTTGGGCTCATTGAGGTAATATTCTTGTCCCTTATTATAATCGATATTACATGTCATTGAATATATATGAGGTATACTATATATAGCTTAGATCAAGCAATGTCTTTTGACTTAAGCCCAAGAATAAAGAAAGAATCGAATCAGATTTACATAGGATCATTGCGCAGACTTGTGTAAGATTACGAGTAGAATTGTACACGCCCCAAGATTTGTAAACCCCCGTCAAGCTTCGGCCTACCGATAGAGGAGAGATTTACGCTGCTGTGTGTGAGGTGCGCCAATTTTCAGAGAAAGATAAACTCTGTTTTGGGGTTAATAGACGTTTGACCTTTATAGTGAAAGATTTCAAGAGTAGCGTATTCTACTCAAGGAGCGGAAAGTGGCCAGTGCGTCAGAAGATTTGGAGCATTTTGCTTATCGTCGATAAATCGTCGCGAGGTATGTGAACCCTTCCTATCTTTTCTAGCATGATTGTTGTGAACTATGTAGTACCAGACGCATACGCTAAGTGATTTGTTGGTTTAAAACATGTGGTTATAATAGCTTAACGGGAAGTTAGTTATAACGACCTTACGTAGTGAAAATGGTTTATCGATGTTAGAAGTTAAGAGACTTGATCTTATAAGATAAGAGACTTAACTTATTTGTTTTAATGTGACGTTGTGTGAAACCTCATTCGTGAGTAATGCAGTACTTGGTTTTAAAGTGATAATGTTTTACCGATTTCGAATCGTAACGTATCGGCTGCACCATCGCAAATGCTAATAAAGGAAAATGTATTCAATAATGACGTGTTGTATTAAACCAAGAGAAACCTCCATCCGCATAAGCTAAGATAAGACAAAATGATATTACATTTTCTAGATCACGGTCACGTAATAAGATCGTTATAAACAAGAATAAACTACTCACATATATGACATATGTTACTCAATTGTTTTAAAAGAGATTAAGACTACGAGTTATTAAACCTTTCTAAAATAAGTTGACTCGAGCATTTGAAAATGGTAGCTTGAGTAATCAAACTAGTAAACCGAACTTAGGAAAAGAATGTCATACTTGATTTTGAAAAGGAATGGGTCAGTCATTCTAATACTACGTATAGGTGATTTTATAAAAGTAATGGATCTCTTTTAAAAGAACTTAACGATGTAGTACTGGGTTAAAAACCCGACTTTGGCATAAAATGAAAGTACTTTGAGTCAGGTGAAACTTGCTTATGCTCGTTGTCGTGAAACTTGCCTACGCCAGTGACGATAGCCTTTGGCATGTGCAAAGTGGTATTTCTCGCGGTTACCGCCTCTCGACAGAGGCGGCCGACTTGTCGAGAACTTACTGACGCAGTCGGCACACGGAGAATTCCACTCGCATGTTTCCATTTTGATTATCGCCTGTTGCTGATGTCACAGGTACATGTCTACACCGACGTAGAATTCCGCACGCGGCCACGCGGTCGGGTTGATTACCCGATATATTGTTATTGTGGTTACACGGACATGCTCTACACCGAGGTAGAATTCCGGCACGCGCGCGCAGGTCGATCACCCAAAGATATTATCATGATGCCATACGGACGGTTTACACCGAGGTAGAATTCGGTACGGGCCGCTGGGGCACGGGTATTATTGTCGCATCATGGACATGTCTACACCGGCGCAGACCTCGGCACGCGCCACGATGCGAACACGATTGACGCTGGGCGCGAGACCCATAGTTATATTTGAGCGATGACTGAGGCGTGAGTCCCCGATCGACATGATCGCTTTATGTCAGAATCAGAGTTTGCTATCATACATGTCTCTCGCTTTATATAGACTAGTATGATTTCATTACAAGATCTTTTACGCCACATACTTGGGTACTGGCTGCATCGACCATTCGGCCGCTCACGCCGCAGTGAGGTACATCGGCCGTGGATCTCGCCTAGGATCTCGCCTGCTGGGAAGCTCCGCTCCGAGGCTTATCTTTTGGTACGCGGTTCCCGAGTCAGGTGTTCTGCACATTCGTGGTACGGCGTGGCCCCGTCCCGCCATAGTTGTTGTAAATCTTAGAGGTCCGTAGCATCGCGGGTGGTTGTAAAAAGGATTAAACTGCTCGCTTTGAAAGAGTTGTATTTATTTATGTTATCGGAAGGCAACCTGGTTGGCCTGCTTTATGTTCATATATCTTGTTTCTTGTTTAAAGTTTTATTTTCCGCTAGTTTTCTCTCGATGATCAGATTACTAGGGTGCCCGGATAAGGCACCAGAATCTGCCCCGAGCTGGTCGTTACACTTAGAACCTTGGTTTTGCTGGGAGATTATCGACAACAAACAATTTTTTTCTCCTCGCATACCCAAACCCGAGCACCTTAGAACACAACAAGTTTTATGAATTTTTTTCTAAGTATAACCCTTTGTCTTGCTACTAGTATCCTTATATAGCAACACAGGGCTAAGATTAGTACAAATGTGGTTTGATGAAGTTCTTTATAAATCAAGCTAATGGTCCCATTGACAAAGTCAAATATATCAAGCTTTACTACTGCAAGACTTGTCTTCCTAACAAGGGTCAAATGACCCTTTGCCCATGTAATTTCGCCCAAGACCATTTAAAGTGACACGTGTCGCCTCCCATTCGTCAAAATATTACGTTTTTCCAAAAATTCCAAAATTCGATAAATTTTTACTAGTCTCAAATCTTAACATTTGGAATTTTACGACGCTTCTAACATACGTCCTCGTAAATACAGTGGTGTAACATTCTTCCCCTTAGAAACATTCGTCCCCGAATGTTCTTTCTGAGCTCAATCTATCATTTCTCGCATAGTCTCAAAACTACACTTAATGAAACCTAATTATGTCACATACGTCCCTAATACTCGCACACACATAACCATCCTCATAAGCCCAAAAAGGATTATCTTCTCGCATTTACAAGTTACTCTAGCATACATACACAGCCTCAATATTATTCGCTCATGACACTTAATCTTACAACAACCTTAACATGCATACAAGTCTCTAAAGTGGTCAAAAATATACCAAATCATATCAAGGCTCAAAGGATCGCAAATCGGGAACCTCCACCACGACCTTCACGCCACGCCGGCATGAACATCCCGCCAGCTATCAAGGCGAAGAACCCGCGAATCGATCTAGTAGATCAGGTTATCCCACCAGCATCACCTCCGCCTGACAAGCCTCACGAACGTTCGCCGCCGCAAGCATAACAAGTCGCCGGGCGAGTACGACACTCCCAAAATGGAATCTACTAGCGACCACACCGGGCAAAGGTGGCTTTCGCTACTTCCTGACATCTCGAACTCGCAGCCTCGAGCCCGACCGCCCCGAATATCCTCGGCGACCAAACCTCCGCCGTAAGACCGGAAGGAGCACTCGCGCCGATCGAGATGTAGACCTAGTTCGCCGCTGAGGCCGTCCGCCGATAGTTACCCTCGAACCTCGCCCCGCCCTTCTGGGGATCGCCAGCCGTCCTCTATCTCTCTCGCCCTGATCCTCGTGCATAAGCTCGCATCTCCGCAATATCCATACCTGGCCAAGCGGCCACTCCTGTACGCAAAGAATCATATAACGGTTCAGCCCCATCACATAGCTGAACTCGTCCGCCATATCACCCACAATAGCGCGATACCGCCAACGAGTCAAACTCCAAGTTGTATTCTCATGGTCCTCCCATTCTCGCTCAATGACAAGAACCTATCAACACGGGCTCTCCTCATTTCGTGAGGCAAAAGTGATCAAGAAAGGCCTCCGAACTCATCCCAAACCGCTGACGAGCACCCACACCTCTAGACAGCCTCCCAAGACTCAAACTACCGCCAACGCAATATCACATAACCGTAAGAAGCTAACACAATCGACTTCGCTCCGAGGCCCTAAGCACATGATAGTCCGTCAGAGCCGCCGAACTAACTCGGCGATCATCCTCGATCTCGAACCATAAAACTCGGGTGGACTACAACCTAGAAAATCCCGATCCTCAAACCGCTTGGCCTAGGGTTAGCTACCGCTTCCCGGCGCCGCCTCTACCACTATGCTAGTCAATAGTCCGACCGCTTCCATAATTCTAAAATCGCCGGTCAGCGGAATCGAGGCTCGCATCAAACCTCTGAGCTACCGCCGCCTTGGCCTTCTAATACCGCCGCGTGGCCGAAGCTCGCCGATCCGCCTACTACTCGTGCATAGTATGTGCTCGAGTCCTCGTAACCTCATAGCACCACTAGCGCCTCGCCGCCGCTTTGCCCTTCGCCTCGGTCGCCTTCCGCGAGGCATAATCATATAAGAAGCGGTCGAGAGGTTCAACCTACTATGACAAATTCATCGCACGATCTCAAATAGAGAAGAACGGAAACTAATCCTAAATGTCCCGCAAATTCTCCCGACATAGATTTGGTGCACAATACACCGATAATCAAGACTCTACTGTACACACCAGACACTTTTCGAGGACTAACCGCCTGATACCACTTTTGTCACGACCACCCTGCTCGCATCGTGCCCTACTCCGCACCCTTAAGGTATACATCGAGAAAATCAGCGAACATACATGAAACTTATAAAATAAAACAATGTATAAAACAACAAAGTTAGCCGACAGGCTACCTTCCCGACATATATATATATACAACCAAGTGGGCTTGCTTTTTCCTTTACAAATCGACTCCACACATGTGACTACATTCTAAGAGTTTTAACATAACAACAAATGAGGACAGGCCCCGCCATACCTCAATATACATGACCTACAACCTCGTGGAAAACTGCATCAAGAGATAAGCCTCCGAGCAACAGAGCTTTTTCCCAAATCAACCGAGATCCTAAGAGCAAGGATCACCAACTCACAGACCTAAACTCATGTACGAACGCAGCCTCCGGCTGGGTCAAGATAACAAAAATTTAATATGGAACTAAAATAAGGTACAGAAACAAATCATAAATGCATAAAAGAATGACAGTGCAAGTATAAAAGTGGTACATACCAGATCCTACCGTGTCATTACCATCTCGTGAAATTAATCGCATCTTATTATCTTTTCCCATTTTCAATAAAAGTTATAGTCACTTTCTTACGCATATACTTAGGAAAATCACAAGTTCATTACCATATAACTTACTTATCTTTCATAACATAATCCGAATTTTGGAGGGACACATATACTACCCTACCAACTGGACGCGATCAAGTCACACAAATATCAAAGCGCGTCTGCGGAATTCCTTCCTCATCGCCAAGTCTATGACATAAATCATACTCACGTGACGCGCCGGCATCCTACCTCACCGCCGGCATACATATACAATACATATATATATACCTCGCCCGTGGAATCTCTCCATCACCGCCAAGTACCGTAGGTGTAACATATAACCAGTGACACGCCTGCGGCATCCTACTCATCACAATAAGACACGATATTAATACATATATATATATATATATATATATAACGCTGCTGCATGCCCTGTAATCCTCATCGATAAGCATGGCCATAACGTGCCTCTGATCCTCATCGAGGCGCAGTCTTCGCCGAGCCAGCCCATGGAATAAGAATATAACATGCCCCAAATCCATCATCGCGGTACATGTCTTCACTGTAGCTAGCCCATTGAGTAATAGTCGAATAGTACGGTCGCATGCCCCTAATCCTCATCGATAAGCACGCTACGGGTAATAAAATAACCGAATCTAACCCGCCTCCCGGTCACATGCCCCTAATCCCACATCGTATAAGCATGTCCAAGGATCAATCATAATGGAAGCATACCCGTGGAATCCCACATCACCGCTTCTGCACGCTCCAAGTAAACTTACAACAAGACAGCCGGCCCTCCAACTGAGAGTCACGACAACGTAAACATATTATACTTGCACTCAAAGCTATCACAAGCAAACATAGGCAAGTTCATTAAACCTTTAGACTTCCATTTTTATAAACTCATGGCACTTTCATTTCACACATAAAAATCCGGGAATTTAACCCCAAGTACTACGTACTTCCATTCTTTTCAAAAGATTCCTTTTCATATAAAACCCCAAGATACTAACACCCGTAGTATCAAGGCTTGTGTACATTTCACATAAGTCACTATACTTTTAGAAATATATTTCTACTTTCTAAATCAAGTGACCCTTACTTTAAAGCTTTAAGCAAGTGATACCTTTAAATCAAATTGCCCTTCCTTAATTCAAGTTATTTCTTTGTTTACCTTATTAGAGAAAACCATTCTCTTAACCTTCCATAAAGCCGTTATAACCAACTTCCCATACAAATTATAACCCTTTACGGTTTTAGACAAACTCATTCCTTTTATAACCAAGAGACTTATACTTTTAAAACCAAGTATTAGATACTTTCAAATCAATTCTCTTAACTTTCAAAATACATTTAGTCTCTTAACTTTTAGAAATCAAGTTTCTTAACTTTTAAAACTCAAGTACTACACCTTTTAAAACAAGTTACTTCCTTAAATCAAGTCAATTCTTCCTTTAAGAATCAAGTTTCATTACCTAAAAATAAAGTCTCTCAACCTTTACGAGTCTAAGGTTCACGCCTTAAAACTTCATAACGTAAATTCTTTAAGTTAAGCACATATGCCTTATGAGCGAGTATATTATACTTGATTATAACGATCTTATTAAAGCAACCATGATCTAGAAAATGTAATACAATTTTGTCTTATCTAGCTTCTATGCAGATGGAGAATTCTACTCATTTTAATATAATCAATTGTCATTACATTTTCCTTTATTAACGCCGCAACGGCTTGGTCGGATACTTATTCTCATTTGTGTCAGAAAATTAGCCAAGTCAACTTGCTCCAAATACCTCCTAACGACTCTTACCAACATCCCCATAAGACTTGGTAAGAACTTAGGATAACCTAGACATAACCTTTACATAGACTAAATCACATACATACCTCTTAACTTCTAAGAGTAGAATGGAACATGAAATATTACTACATGTATATTGCATACATAGAATCATGCCAAAAGAAGGAAGAGGTTCACATACCTCGCGACGATTATCGACAAGAGCAAAATGCTCCAAAGTATTTCCACCTTGATAGCTATTCCATCCTTCAAGTAGAATACGCTTATACTTAGTAGTTCAACCTATAATGGCCATAATATGTCCATTAACTTCTTAATTCAAACGTAGAATATTCTGTGTGCTAAGTCACTAAATTCTACTAAAATCTGACAAAGACTTCCTTTGTTTCTACATACTTTGCCACCTTTTCAAGGCCAAATTCAATAACCAAACACGCCACATTTAAGGCCCAACAATGCAATTAACATAGGATTACACGCCTACTAGACGGTAAAATTCCGCCCACAATTGATATCAAACTAATACAACAACAAGTGTAAATCCGCATCTGGGGATACAACAACACCAATTCTTATCCAATTTCCTTTTTAATCCAAGTTGTTAGCATGACATGATATCTAGTCGCAATCGATTATAACTACTATAATCTTCAAGTAAGTAACATACGCATTTATTCTAAATACGCACCAAATTGTAATCCAACTTCAAACGGCTAATATGTCATTTCGGATTTTAGGCTATAACAATCCATAACACTTATAAAACTTCAACACATATACTTCATGCTAGTAAAAATGTAAGGCTAACAACAATATAAAATCTTGTAAAACTTAAGAGACACGATTATTACCTCAACGATTCTTAGTCCAACTTCAAATCCAAAGTCACTCCTTAGCACTTAGAGCCTCTTCTAGACACTTCAATCCGCCACTTGAGACCCTTAGAATAACACAACCAACTTTCCTTCATTCTTCCAAACAAAACCTAGAAAAGCAACTAGGTTTTCATCTTGCGACTAATACGAAAACTATCTTTTTCCGGGTTTTTTCTATTGAGATACCCTTACAATACACTTAGGAACCTTGGTTTGGCTGGGAGATTATCGACAACAAACAATTTTTTTTCTCCCTTGGCATACCCAAACCCGAGAGCACCTTAGAACACAACAAGTTTTTATGAAATTTTTTCTAAGTATAAAACCCTTGTCTTGCTACTAGTATCCTTATATAGCAACATGGAGGGCTAAGATTAGCACAAATGTGTGGTTTAGATGAAGTTCTTTTAAAAATCAAGCTAGTGGTCCCATTGACAAAGTCAAATATATCAAGCTTTACTACTTGCAAGACTTGTCTTCCTAGCAAGGGTCAAATGACCCTTTTTCCCATGTAATTTCGTCCAAGACCATTTAAGGGGGGTGACACGTGTCGCCCTCCCATTCGTCACAATATTACATTTTTCCGAAAATTTCAAAATTCCGATAAATTTTTACTAGTCTCAAATCTTAACATTTGGAATTCTTACGTACGTTCTTAACACATGTCCTGTAATACGGGGTGTAACACTTTAGCTCATCTTCTTGACGTTCCAATCCACTCCAAGAAACACTTAGAAGCTTATGAAGAACTCCTCTTCAAGTTCCAACTCTAACTATGAAAACCCACTTAGGTTTTCATGTTGCGACTAACGTAAAAACGTAGTTTTTTCGGGATTTTTGTATTGGGATATCCTTAGAATACCTCTAGGGATCTTAGGTTTGAATATTTGGATTTATGGAGCAACTTTGCAAAATATTTCTTGTTCTTGAGAGACTTGGCCGAGAGCCTTACAAGAGCTCAACAAGATGCCAATTATTTTCTAAGTGTTTGGAACAAGTCTTGCTACTAGTATAGGATATATACTACAACCAAGGGCCTAGATTAAAACACTTGTGTGGATGAGATGTGGTCAACAAAATCAAGCCAAGTGGCTTCTTGACTTGCTCATTATTTCCGCCCCACACGGGTACGCCAGGTGACACGTGTCGCCTCCCATTGTCTAAACTATTTCATCTCCCAAAATTCCGATAAATTCTATAAGTCTCAAATATCGAATTCGGGAACTTAATTCTCATGAATAAATATTTTTCCTTCCCGAGGCTCGAAATAATTTTCCGTAGGAAAAACCAATCCTACTTTCGTTTCAATCTTAAAGTCGCATTTCTCACGCACGCGTTTTTAAACATGTCCTGAAATTACGGGGGGTAACATTCTTCACCCCTTAGAAACATTCGTCCCCGAATGTTCTTTCGGAGCTCAATCTAACATTTCTCGGTATAATCTCATAAAACTACACTTAATGAAACCTAATTATGCCACATATGACCCTAATACATCGCACATGCATATCCATCCATCATAAGCCAAACGAGGAAACAAATCCAAAGTGTGCACCATCACTATTTACTCCCATTCATGGCAAAAAAGGATTCTCTTTTCGTACTTTCCTTTAGTCATAACTATAAGCACTTCAATTATTTCAACCCATGTTCTATCCTTTTCTTACTTATCGTATTCTTCTCGTACGTCCAAACTTATTCTAGCATACGTACATAATCTCAATCATCGCTTCTGTTTTTGTTTTGATCCTTGGAGTTACTATATCCAACTTGGTCATTTTGTTTTGTTCTCACGACCCGGTTCCGGTGGAACGCGACCACGAACTCGTACAACGACTAACTAAACTTGAGCCTTACACCGCCGCGTGACCCTATCACAGAGCGACTACCTCCAACCGACCACACCCATTCCGTGCTACGGTCGACCCGCAATGTTCATACCCGACCCATAGTCGCACTTAATTCTCATTCTGTCCGAATAAATCTTACTACCCGAGACTACTTTGTACATCTAAGGTCTCGCGTTATCAATATTCAAAGGTTCACAATTTTATTCCATTTTCAAATCTTTCATTATCAGTCACCACATAAGGGAAAATTAGATTCTCAAAATCGTAAAATCTTGTTGTCTTAATCACAACAACTTTAATTACTCCACACCATTATTATTCACATAATCACTTAAGCGTAACACAGCTTAATCTAACAACATGGTATGCTATCAAATCAATAAAACATGGTCTCATTTAAGAGTCTATCACAATCTCATACCGTTCATTCCCTTCTGACTATTCCAAGTCATTACATACATAAAGCCTAGCGTGATTCAATAAACTGCTTCACACCTTCCAAGTATTTATCAAGACTTTACCAAATTATGTTAACTCATAGTCATTATAGGCAACACACATATGAACCCAAGTAAATACGCTCGTACAGATATACATCATCATAATAACATCTATACTGTAATTTTACCAACTCGGATACGCAATCCATATAATCCTTTCGCCATCATTGTCTTTCTCATAGTCGCAACCACAATAACACGCTAGTGAGAGACTACCCTAAAACACGCCTCTATCGCACGCATCTCGAGTGAGAAGCAAGGAAACCAATCCTAAATGTACTATAGCCTCCTATTTATAGATGTGGTGCACAACACACCGATACACAAGACTCTACTATACACGATCTGTAGACATTCCGAGGACTAACTACTCTGATACCACTTTTGTCACGACCCGACCCCGGGCCCACGACTGGTGCCCTACCTGGGCACCCTTACAAGTATACATCAGAGAAAATCAGCGGAACATACATGAAACTCATAACATTAATCAACAAGAAATAAACAACAGGTTAGCCGATAAGGCTACCTCCCTAGATATATACATATATAGCCAAAAGCAGTTACATCATTTTTCTTTACAAACCGACCCACAAGATATGACTACAGACCTCTAAGAGTATTGACACAACAACTGTGACGGTACAGGGCCCCGCCATACCCCTGAATGTACAATAACTGACAATACCAGGGATCTGAACCAAAGATAAGCCTCCGGAGTAATGGAGTTTTTTCCCAAAAACTGAACAGAGATCCTAATAGAAAGGATATCCAACCTGTGTATCTAATACCCACATGAGCAGCCTTCCAGCTGGGTCGCATAACAAGTAGCGAGTATGGAACGAAAATAAGGTACAGTAAACAAATCATAACTGTACAAAAGAATGACAGGGGCAAGTATAAAAAAGTAAATACCAGATCCTACCATGCCATTACAACCCATGAACTTAATCGCACATTATTATCTTTTCCCATTTTCAGTAAGAGTTATAACCAAATTAACAGTATACTTGTGCCTTATTAACAAAGAGTGTGAACAAGAATAAACTTTGCCGGTTTTAAAACAGGAAGCTTATGATTAACCTAGGCCATCCGCCAGAGTATCATTATGCAATCCTACTCCCGACTATTTCACCAAGATAGCCATACATGGACCGCATTTAGGTAATCTCCTTGCATAGGTCAGATCCGCCGCACGAGATCTGTTACTCCGCATGAGCCCTACTTGACCACACGAGGTAATTTCTCGATAGACTGGTCCACCCCGCATGCGATCAAGCTTTCACCCGCATAAGCCCTACGAACTCGCATGAGGTAACTTCCTCGCATCGTGGGGAGAAAATCCACAAAATATGCAAATGCAACATGCCCGGGGAATGACCCCGTAAGGAATAATATATCACAAGCACAACCGACTAACATAACCACGTAACATAAGTACAATCGGCTATCATAATCTCATAACATAAGCACAACCGGTTATCATAATATCATAACATAAGCACAACCTGCTACCATAAATATCATAAGTAAGTTAAGAAATCCCTTAACTCTTATTAGACTTAATTAGCATGCACTCTCATTTTATTTAACTTAAGGCACTAACATGTCATGAAAAATTCGGGAATTTACCCCAAAGTACTACGTACCTTTATCCTTTTAAAAATGACTCTTTTTCGTATAAAACCCCTACGATACTAACACCCGTAGTATCAAGACTTTTCTACTTTTCAAAACAAGTCACTACACCTTTAGAAATTCATTTCAAGGCTTTTAAACCAAGTGACTTTTACTTTCAAAACTTAGGCAACTTATGCCTTTAAATCAAGTTTTCTTTCTTAAAACCAAGTGACTTTTATTTTCAAAACTTAGGCAACTTATGACTTTAAATCAAGTTGTCTTTCTTAAAACCAAGTCATTTATCCTTGTTTAAATCATTTGAGTAAGGCACTCATTTTAACTTCCCATAAAGTCGTTATAATTAACTTCCCATAAAGCCATTATAACACTTTATGTCTTTCTAAACTGTCACGACCTGACTCGCCCGCGATCGTACTCCTACCCGGGCACTTACAGTAACCATCGTAAAAGTCACGAACATACATAGAACACACAACTTAAATTAGTGTTAAACAAACAACAGTCGGGCCACGAGGTCGCATTGATATACATATATAAATAGTCAAAAGCAAGCATCCATTTTCTTACAAACCGACCCACATACATGACTACGCATTTCTAAGAATTTTGACATAACAACCGTGGACGACAGGCCCCGCCATACCCCGAATGTACAACAACCGACCATACCAGTGGATCTCAACTAAATATAAGCCTCCGAGTAATTGAGCTTCAACACCGAACAGGATCCTAAGAGCGAGGATCAAGAATCAGATAACTCTACCGCGACATGAACGCACTTCTGGCGGGGTAAGTACAAACTATGTACCAACTATGGGAAACTGAAAGATCGAATCAAATCATATAGTCTAAAATAAAGCCGAGCTACGATGATGTCACGACCCATTCCGGCCCGGATCGTGCCTTACCCTGCACCCTAGTGATACAACATCGAGAAAACCAATAAAATAAAAACTTAAGCATTTAAATGTATACGGATCAAGATAAAGAAAATAGGCCAACCAAAACGGTTGCCTTTCAACAAATATATATGTATAGACATTTGAATAAGCATAATCCTTACAACCCCGCCACAACAAAGGCATGCACTTAAGATTTATATTAACAACTATGACGACAGTGGCCCGCCATACCCCCGAATGTACAAGAACCTGCTGCATCGTGGTAACATACCAAAGATAAGCTCCAAGGAACAGAGCTTCCCAAGACGCAAAGTGTGATCCTAAGAGCGGATCGACAATGACGCACTCTACTCGCGCAGATTTAACGCAGCCTCAAGCGAGGTCAAGATAACAGTACCAAGTATGTGAAATCAGAATATCAGAATGAAATCATAATAATCTATATAAAGCAGAGACATGTATGATATCCAAACTACAAGACACAACATATAACCAAATATATCAAGTCGTGACTCACGCCCAAATCATCACTGTGCTCGTGGAATTCCTTCCTCACCGCCTACTGCCTATGATATAACAATACCAAGGAGTATATGGAACACCGTGTCCTACCGTGTCAATAAAACCGCACGGCAAGTATAACTACCGATCCGACCGCACTAATAATATCAGATAACCATATCACGGCCGACACGCAAGTGCAATAGCCTCCACTCACCCACCGCGCTAATGAGCCGACGGGGCAAGTGAATCGCCACGCACTGCATCACAACCGTAAGTCACGGCTCCATCCAAATATCGACTCGCTAGTCGACACGCGGCAGTGCAATAACCTATACCAGATCCATCCGCCACGTAGTCGACGGGGCAAGTAAACAAAGCATGCACCCGATCACAACCGTAAGTCACGATACCGCCGCCTTCGACACGCGGGTAATATAACCTATACCAGATCCACGCCACGAGTCGACGGGCAGTAAACAGCTACGCACCGATCACAACCGTAAGTCACGATATTTCGCCATAAATAACTATAATGGTCACATGTCCACATCATCTGCATACATGCCCATGTAATAATAATAATGGAAGTTGCATCTGCGGAATCTTCCGTCACCGCCGCAGACGCCAAGTAAGTTCTCAACAAGTCAACCGCCTCCATCGAGAGACGCCAGAATAGAAACACAATTCTTGCACAACAAAGACTATCTCAATAAGCATAGGCAAGTTACCCAACAACAAGCATAGGCAAGTTACACAACAACAAGCATAGGCAAGTTACACAACAACAAGCATAGGCAAGTTACACAATAACAAGCATAGGCAAGTTATACACAACTCAAAGTACTTTCATTTTAAGTCAAAATACGGGTGTTAACCCTAAAGTACTACGTACGTTAAATTCCTTTTTAAAGAGATCCATTCCTGTTATAAAAGTCACCCGATAATTCGTAGTATAAAATAGAGTGACTCACATTTTTAGGTAAACCAAAACACTTTCCTTTTCAACCACATTCTTTTCCCTAAGGTTCCAGTTTGCCTAATTTCAATTACTCAAGGCTCTTTATTTTAGAAAAGTTTCATAGTTCAATGTCTTAATCTCTTTTAAAACATTTGAGTAATATATGCCTTATATGAGCGTAGTTATTCTTATTCATAATCAATCTTATTAAGCACCATGATCTAGAAATGTAATATCATTTTGTCTCATCTTAGTTTCTATGCAGATGAGGTTTCTACCGTTTTAATAATACTTCATTATTCATTACATTTTCCTTTATTAACGCCGCCGTGGTTTGTCGATACTCATTCCGATTTCCAAATCAAGAAACATTATTCCTTTTAAAACCAAGTACCCATTACTCACGAACGAGGTTTCACATTGTTAACAAACTTCATATCAATACAATTAAGTCAAGTCTCTTATCTTTTAAGATTAAGTCTCTTAACTTCTAAAAATCAAGAAACCATTCTTTTTATCTTCTTAAGACGTTATACCTAACTTCCCATAAAGCTAGTATAACTCTTATGTTTTCAAAACAAAGTATTACTCTTCTTTCAAAAAGGTTTCTTATTTCTTTGAAATACTTCAAGATTCTTCTTATTCGTGCTTAAGTCAAAAGACATTGCCAGAACACTACATTCGCTAACACACGCACGCCTACCGCACTATATCTATATTCCTTTAAAATATTTCAAGGTTCTTATTATTCAGCTTAAGTCAAAAGACATTGCCGCATAACTATATTCGCTAGCACACGACATCTACCATATAATATATACATATTATTCGTGCTTAAGTCAAAAGACATTGCCACACGCACGCTCACCGTGACTATATGTATTCTTTTAAAATACTTCATGCTCAAGAGTATAGAAGAATCACATACCTCGCGACGATTATCGACTATAAGCAAACGCTCCACTGCCATAACCCGCTAGCCTTGTCCACCTTCTAAGTAGCACATGCTACTTGCGTAACATTCAACCAACGGCGTTATCACCATCAGAATACAAATTCTATGTAAATACGCTTTAATCTTCTACTCTAATATTCTTCACGTGATTTCGCTTCAAGTCTTTTCTCAGAATATCCTTCCATTACGCTTCAATTCTCTTCTATGAATCTTATATTCATTTCTATACAACTAATATGTAATTCCCAATTACAATAGAAGGAGAGTATTTACCTCGATGAGCCCAAAATTATCCAAGTTTAACGCCGATCCCGAGCAACGCTTAGCCCTACTCCGAGTGCTCCAATCCGCTCCAAACAACCCTTAGAAGTTCTACGCAACTTCTACTAAACACTTCAACCGACTATGAAGGTTTTCCATAAGGTTTCGTTTTTGTGACTTAAGGAAATATAGTAGTATTTTCCGGGCTTTACGTATAGAGGTAACTTTGGAAAGTACTACAAGGTATTTTGGCTAAAGTATTTGGGCATTATAACAATACTTGAGAAGTATTTCTATACCACAAAGTGGGTATTTATACGAAACAACTAGAATAGTGGGGTAGGTTTCGCCAAGGGCCTTCAAAGCTGGAGGAAGGTGGACTAAACTCAAGAGGAGGGAGTAGTTTGAGACTTAGAGAAACGCTCAAGTTCGACGAAGAAAGTCTTCAACTTAGAGTGGTATTTATAGGTCAAGGAATGGCCAACCAATTGCCAAGATCCATCCAAGTGTTAGGCAAGTGTAGGGCTAGGATTAAGCCATGTGCACCTTATCCATCTACCACACCAACTTGCACAAAATATCCTACCAACTCCCAAGGCCCCATTTTCGCCCATTAGCCGCCCACTTCCTTCCAATGCGAGGGTGACACATGCCACCCTCCGCTGGTCCAAAATGTTTCGCCTCTAAAAATCCGCAAAATTAGAAATGACATAGCCGGAATTTTCCTTCGCAAGTCTAGTAAAATGTTTCGCCGAAAAACGATTCTTTTCTGCACTGTGCCCAAATTTCGAACCTATGCCTACTTTAAGGCTTCAATTTTTATACGCACGCCTCACGCATATACTGTGGAAATACGGGGTATAACAGTCTCCCCTCCTTAGAAACATTCGTCCCGAATGTTCCTTCTCAAGACTGATAACGATAAAGTTCTTCTTAACAAGTTGCCAATGCCACACCTGGCCACAAAATAACACACGTACTCTTCCTTCCTTACTCGTCGTACCCTTCTAACACTTGAACTCTTTTAGCATAATGCATCACACTTTAGTCATCGCTTAGTTTCCAAAACTTGGAGTCACCACCTCCAAACTTGGTCCTCTTACTAGCCTCAATCTCCCTTAAGGCTATTCCCGCCTTCACGATCCGCTCGTCGAACATATCCACGAACTCAAACGACGGTCATCTAAACTGGGCCTAGCACCCTCGTGACTCTACCACCGGCGTGACCACCCAGAGCTGACCCCACCTCGAACAGCCGCTGGTTGGCCCGCAACATGGCCCCAACCCGACCCACTTAACGCATCAAGCTCTGTTCCCGATCCTAACAATCTTACCTATACAGTCATGAAAGCTACCACTTCCATTTCACACTAGCCAGTGACTTATGACACACTACATTCTAGGCATAAATGCACTCGACAAGGATCACTTGCAAAATCTTGTACTCAAGACGCCTTACATCTAAGGTCTCAATCAGAATATTCTAAGGTTCATCATTTTCACCCCACAAAGCTTACCCTTTCTCACTAACTGTGTTTCTAAATCACATTTTAGCACAACGCTATCCGAACATAACACTTAACACATTATCATCACAACAATACATACAAGTCTCTGTAGGTTAAGGATATACTCAAAATAGGCGTTCAAAGGACCGCTAAAATCGGGAACTCCCACCGCGACTCTCGCCGTGGCCCGCGCAGTGTACATCCCGCCTAGCTATGGAAGCGTGAAGAACCCGCAATCGATCTAGTAGTTCAGCTATCCCACCAAGATTACCCTCGCCGGACGCCTCTCACAAATGGCCCCGCTGGCCGCAAGTATAGCAATCTCCCAAACAAGTACGACATTCTCTATGGGCTTTACCACAACGGTCACACCGAGATACGGTGGCCTCATCCGCGAACACTTCTACTCCTCAAGATCAAACCCGGGAGCCCCGACCGCTTCCCGAATATCCCGGCGTCCCGGCGTCGCGAGACCACTCAGATCGGGCGGAGGTACATAACTAGTTCGCCTGAGGCGGTCCGCCTCAAAGTCACCAAAGGACCCTCTTGTTCTCGCCCTCTTCGCCGATCTCGCCATTCCGCCGATTCTCCGCCTCACATCCAAGGGCATAAGCTCGCACGCGGCAATGTCCATGCCCGGTCAAGAGCTACACTCAACAACTCTCGCTAGGTAATCATCGAGCCCTCAGAACATATCCGCACTCGATCCTCCATACTAGCATTAACGCGGACGCATCGCCAATGAGTCGAACTCACATTGTACTCCCGAACCGCACGCCTGCTCGCCGCAACACCAAAAACTCTGCCCGAGCCCTCCTCATCCGCGAGGAAAGAATGTGCAAGAAATGCCTCGAGAACTCGCTCCATACACCGGAAGTGCATTCTCCCGACAGCTCCCACGACCAAACCACGATCATGATCACGCACCGACGCGAACTCAGACCACCGACTCGTCTCCGATGCTCGATCACTCACGATCCGTCAGAATCGCCGATGAATTTCGCGATCATCC
Organism: Przewalskia tangutica; assembly: GCA_029844215.1. Lineage (NCBI taxonomy): Eukaryota > Viridiplantae > Streptophyta > Magnoliopsida > Solanales > Solanaceae > Przewalskia > Przewalskia tangutica. The sequence goes on from CM056721.1 coordinate 107,983,080, forward strand.
TCGTGCCTCACCCATAAAACTCAAGGCTACATCTCGTAAAATCCCGTAGCCTCAAACTATCCGAACTAGTGGTGAACCATCAGGCATCGAACCGCCGCGCCCAAATTTATCCTCAAGTTCGCCACAACTTGGCCATTAATCGCCCACTTTGTAACCCATCTCCTCTCGCCCGATCGCGGATCGAGGCTCGTGTATCGTGGTCTCGTAGAGATCGCGCCGCTTCTACTCGCAGCCTCCTCTCACGCTTTGCCCTTCGGGCCCGGTTGCTTACGCGAGGCATAATCGTGAAAACGGCACGCCGAGGGTCCAACTTATCACACATTTCTAAGGCACGATCTCGTAACGAGAAGAATAGAAACTAATCTTAAACGCCTCGCAGCCTCTCGATTATAGACGTGGTGCACAACACATCGATAATCAAGACTTACTAGACACGGTCGTAGACATTTTCCGAGGACTAAGTGCTCGATACCACTTTTGTCACGACTGCCCGGCCCGTGGATCGTGCCTTACCCCGCACCCTAGTGATACAACATCGAGAAAAACCAATGGAAATAAAAACTTAAGCATTTAAATGTATACGGATCAAGATAAAGAAAATAGGCCAACCAAAACGGCCTTTCAACATATATATATGTATAGACATTTGAACAAGCATAATCCTTACAACCCCGCCCACAACAAGCTGCACTTAAGATTTATACAACAACTATGACGGACAGGCCCCGCCATACCTCGAATGTACAAGAACCTGCTGCATCGTGGTAACATACCAAAGATAAGCCTCAAGGAACGGAGCTTCCCAAGACGAAAGGTGATCCTAAGAATGGATCGACAAATGATGCACTTACCGCGCAGATTAACGCAGCCTCAAGGAGGTCAAGACAACAGTACTAAGTATGTGAAATCAGAATATCAGAATGAAATCATAATAGTCTATATAAAGCAGAGACATGTATGATATCCAAACTACAAGACACAACATATAACCAATATATCAAGTCGTGACTCACGCCCAAATCATCACTGTGTCTGGAATTCCTTCCTCACCGCCACTGCCTATGATATAACAATACCAAGGAGTATATGTGAACACCGTGTCCTACTGGTCAATAAACCGTGACGGCAAGTATAACTACCAGATCCGACCGCATCAATAATATCGCATAACCATATCACGGTCGACACGCGGCAAAGGCAATAGCCTCCACCAGCCCCACCGCGCCAATGAGCCGACGGCAAGTGAATCGCCACGCACTGCATCACAACCGTAAGTCACGGCTCCATCCAAATCGACCGCTGGTCGACACGCGGCAGTGCAATAACCTATACCAGATCCACCGCGCCACGAGCCGACGGGGCAAGTAAACAGCACGCACCCGATCACAACCGTAAGTCACGATACTTCGCCGCTTTACACGCGGCAGCGTGCAATAACCTATACCAGATCCACCGCCACGAGTCGACGGGGCAAGTAAACAGCTACGCACCCGATCACAACCGTAAGTCACGATACTTCGCCATAAATAACTATAATGGTCACACGTCCACATCATCTGCAGACATGCCCATGTAATAATAATAATGAAGGCATACCCGGAATCTTCCACACGCCAGACGCCCAAGTAAGTTCTCACCAAGTCAACCGGCCCTCCATCGAGAGACGCGGTAGAATAGAAATACAATTCTTGCACAACAAAGACTATATCAATAAGCATAGGCAAGTTACCCAACAACAAGCATAGGCAAGTTACACAACAACAAGCATAGGCAAGTTACACAACAACAAGCATAGGCAAGTTACACAACAACAAACATAGGCAAGTTATACACAACTCAAAGTACTTTCATTTTAAGTCAAAATCCGGGTGTTAACCCTAAAGTACTACGTACGTTAAATTCCTTTTTAAAGAGATCCATTCCTTTTATAAAAGTCACCCGACAATTCGTAGTATAAAATAGAGTGACTCACATTTTTATGTAAACCAAAACACTTTCCTTTTCAACCACATTCTTTTCCTAAGGTTCCAGCTTTGCCTAATTTCAATTACTCAAGGCTCTTTATTTTAGAAAAGTTTCATAGTTCAATGTCTTAATCTCTTTTAAAACATTTGAGTAACATATGCCTTATATGAGCGTAGTTATTCTTATTCATAATAAATCTTATTAAGCAAACATGATCTAGGAAATGTAATATCATTTTGTCTCATCTTAGTTTCTACAGACGGAGGTTTCTATTGGTTTTAATAATACTTCATTATTCATTACATTTTCCTTTATTAACGCCGTGGTTTGTCGATACTCATTCTGATTTCAAATCAAGAAACATTATTCCTTTTAAAACCAAGTACCCATTACTCACGAACGAGGTTTCACATTGTTAACAAACTTCATATCAATACAATTAAGTCAAGTCTCTTATCTTTAAGATTAAGTCTCTTAACTTCTAAAAATCAAGAAACCATTCTTTTATCTTCTTAAGACGTTATACCTAACTTCCCATAAAGCTAGTATAACTCTTATGTTTTCAAAACCAAGTATTACTCTTCTTTCAAAAGGTTTCTTATTTCTTTTGAAATACTTCAAGATTCTTCTTATTCAGCTTAAGTCAAAAGACATTGCCGTAACACTACATTCGCTAACACACGACGCCTACCGCATTTATATCTATATTCCTTTAAAATATTTCAAGGTTCTTATAATTCGTGCTTAAGTCAAAAGACATCATTGCATAACTATATTCGCTAGCACACGACATCTACCATATAATATATACATATTATTCGTGCTTAAGTCAAAAGACATCGCCACACGCACGCTCACCGCACTATATGTATTCTTTTAAAATACTTCATGCTCAAGAGTATAGGAAGAATCACATACCTCGCGACGATTATCGACTATAAGCAAAACGCCCACGCCATAACCCGCTAGCCTTGTCCACCTTCTAAGTAGCACATGCTACTTGCGTAACATTCAACCAATGAAGGTTATCACCACTATAAATACAAATTCTATGTAAATACGCTTTAATCTTCTACTCTAATATTCTTCCGATGTGATTTCGCTCAAGTCTTTTCTGTAATATCCTTCCATTACGCTTCAATTCTTCTATGAATCTTATATTCATTTCTATACAACTACAAGATGTAATTCCCAATTACAATAGAAGGATGAGTATTTACCTCGACGAGCCCAAATTTTTCCAAGTTTAACGTCGATCCTGAGCAACGTTTAGCTCCTATTCCGAGTGCTCCAATCCGCTCCAACAACCCTTAGAAGTTCTACGCAACTTCTACTAAACACTTCAACCGACTATGAAGGTTTTCCTTAGGGTTTCGCTTTTGTGACTTAAGGAAATATAGTAGTATTTTCCTGCTTTACGATGAGGTAACTTTGGAAAGTACTACAAGGTATTGGGCTAAAGTATTTGGGCATTATAACAATACTGGAGAAGTATTTCTATACCACAAAGGGGTATTTATACGAAACAACTAGGCAGTGGGTAGGTTTCGCCAAGGGCCTTCAAAGTGAGGGTGCGTGGACTAAACTCAAGATGAGGGAGTAGTTTGAGACTTAGAGAAATGCCAAGTTCGACGAAGAAAGTCTTCAACTTAGAGTGGTATTTATAGGTCAAGGAATGGCCAACCAACGGCCAAGATCCATCCAAGTGTTAGGCAAGTGTAGGCTAGGATTAAGCCACGCGCACCTTATCCATCCACCACACCAACTTGCACAAAATATCCTACCAACTCCCAAGGCCCCATTTTCGCCCATTAGCCGCCCCACTTCCTTCCAATGCAGGTGACACATGCCACCCTCCCGCTGGTCCAAAATGTTTCGCCTCTCTAAAAATCCGCAAAAATTAGAAATGACATAGCCGGAATTTTCCTTCGCAAGTCTAGTAAAACGCTTCATTAAAAACGATTCTTTCTTTCTGCACTGTGCTCAAATTTCAACCTATGCCTACTTTAAGGCTTCAATTTTTATACGCACGCCTCACGCATATACTCCGAAATACGGGTATAACATATGATGACCAAAATAATAAAGATAATCGTGGCCTTACTAATAATGAGAGTAAACGAGAGTATACCTTACTGCATAAAAATAGGAGGCTCATGATCAAATTAGGGCCACCCGCCCGTAGTATCATTAAGCAATCCTACTCCTGGGACTATTTCACCCGCATAGGTCCTATGGACCCGCAATGAGGTCATCCACCTCGCATGGGACTATTTCACCAGCACAGGACTATTTCACCCACACAGGACTATTTCACCCGCTTAGGTCCGGTGGGCCTGCAATGAGTACAAACGCCGCACTCGCATCATGGGTAGCAAATCCATGGAATAAGTAGTAATCCGGGGGTTTACCCCGCAAGAATAACATAACACTAGCACAACCGACTATCATACATAACATAAGCACCACCGGCTTATCATACATAACATAAGCACCACCGGCTTATCATAATTATCATAAGCAAGTTAAGAAATCCCCTAACTTCTTATTAGCCTTAATTATCATGCACTCTCATTTTATTTAACTTAAGGCACTAACATGTCATTAAAAATACGGAAATTTAACCCAAGTACTACGTACTTCCGTTCCTTTAAAAGGAACCCTTTTTATATAAAAACCCCAAGATACTAACACCCGTAGTATCAAGGCATGTCTATTTTTCAAATCAAGTTACTACACCTTTAGAAATTCATTTCAAGGCTTTAAAATCAAGTAACTTCTACTTTCACAACCTAGGCAACTCGTGCCTATAAATCAAATAGACCACTCTCTTAACCTTCCATAAAGCCGATATAACTAACTTCCCATAAAACCGTTATAACTCTTTATGTTTTAGACAAATTCATTCTTTTTATAACCAAGAGACTTATACTTTTAAAACCAAGTATCATATACTTTCAAATCAAGTTACACAACTTTCAGAATACTTCAAGTCTCTTAACTTTAGAAATCAAGTTTCTTAACTTTAGAATAATTCAAGTAATCAATACTTTCCAAATCAAGTATTCTATACATTTTCAAGTCAAGAAATCTCTGTTTACCTTATTAGAATAAACCATTCTTTTAACTTCCCATAAAGTTGTTATAACCAACTTCCCATAAAGTCGTTATACTAACTTTATGCTTTAGAAACTAATACATCTTTAACCTTTAAAACAAGTGAGTTAATTCTCTAACTCAACCAACTTAGACATTCTTAAAAAAGTCAAGGATACCAAATGAAATTAAATTCATTTAAATCTCAGACGCTCACCGCACTATACATTTATAGCTACTCATGCCAAGAAGATAGGAAAGTTCCACATACCTCTTCGACTTAAACCACTTGCTGTTGAATACTCCGCACGAATGTCAACCTATAATGACCATAATACGCCCATCAACTACTAGCTTTCAACGAGAATATTTCTAAGTATAAGGATTCTTAATTCTACTTAAATCGCGTAACTTCCTTTGTTTCTACGTACTTTTCCACCTTTTTCAAGGCCAAAAAATAATAAACAAATGCCACATTTAAGGCTCAACAATTCAGAAATACAAAGGGGATTACACGCATAACAGGACGTGTAAAATTCTGCCCCACAATCAATATAAAACTGTCCAATATTTCCAAGCCATTTTCGGCCACCACTGTCACAACAAATACCAATTTCCTTTCAATTCCTTTTTCAATCCAAGTTGTTATTCTAACATGTTATATATCCTATAACAATTATAACAACTATAAATCCTTTCTTCCTTAACATGCGATGATAGTAACTAACAACCAAGTTGTTTTCAACAATAAAGGCTAACATGCCCATTTTCGGTTTTTAACATTTCGACATGATCCAAATCTTTTCAAACTTCAATCTATATACCACATGCTCATTAATCAACTACTATAACATGTAATCTTCAATTACAATAGTAAGACGAAGATTATTACCTCAATAAGCCCAAATCTAATCCAAGATTCAAAGTCGATCCTTAGCAACTTTAGTTCCTCTTATTTACGTTCCAATCCACTCCAAGCAACCCTTAGAAGTTCATAACCAACTTCTCTTCAATTTCCAACTTCAAAGTTGAAGAACACCTTAGGTTTTCATCTTGCGACTAACGTGAAAACGTAGTTTTTCCGGGATATTTCTATTGAGATAACCTTACAATACCCTTAGGAACCTTGGGTTAAAGTATTGGGATTATTGAACCACAAACGAATTTTTTTTCTTCCTTCTATAGAGCAAAGCTGAGAGCTCCCTCAAGTGCACTCAATTTTTCTTGAAATTTTTCTAAGTGTGGAGACTTGTCTTGCAACTAGGATGATTATATAATACAATGGAGGGTCTAGATTAAAACATTTGTGTGGCTTGGATGAATTTCATTTAAAAATCTAGTCAAGTGGGCTTATTGACTTAGTCAATTATGTCAAGCTTGGGCTTTCAAGACTTGATCATCTAAGCTTTGGTCATTTGACCTTTTTGCCGTTGGTCTAATTCGACCAAGACCATCCAAGGGGGGTGACACGTGTCACCCTCCCATTCGTAGTAATATTTCATTTTACGACATTTTCATAATTCTGACAAATTCTACAAGTCTCAAATCTTAACATCCTGATACTTACGTACGTTCTTATATACATGTCCTGGAATTTCGGGGTGTAACATAAACCAAGCATTTTGTTCTTTAAAATCACATGAGTTTAACTTTCCAACTCAACCAAACTTACATACTTTACATCAAGTCAATGATATCAAAATGAAACTGAATTCATTTAAAGCCCGTGACGCCTACCGTGATTATACATTTGTAAATATTCACGCCAAGAGATAGGAAAGTTCCACGACGCCCGCCCATAAAGGTATATCGCCTGCCCATTCTCGGGACGCCAGAAAGTCACATAACGTAACCCGCTACCACGTAGGCTCTGTATCATAACATAACCCACCTATTTGTAGGCTCGATGTATCTCATAACATAACCCGCCTATTTGTAGGACTCCTGTATCGCATTCATAATATTTTAAACCATATCTTCTTACTCCTTCTTAAGTCGTTATAACAACTTCCCATAAAGCTATTATAACAACCTTTCATTTTGGAGAACTTAAGGCACTTTCATTTCTTATTACATTAGGGAAAACTAAACCCAAAAGTACTACGTACATTCATACTTATAAAAGAATCATGCCACACCTTCTCTTTTAAATCAATAAACTTCTTCTTTTGAAAACTCAAGTTACATTCTCTTTTGACATCAAGCCTCTTAACGTTTGAAATAAATCATGGAAACCATACTTTTTAAATCAAGTCATTCCTTCCTTTAAGAATCAAGTCCCATAACTTGAAAAATAAAGTCTCATAACCTTTTAAGAAATCAAGGTTCATAGTCTTAAAACTTCATAATCCAAACTCTTTAAATTAAGTAACATATACTTTTATGAGCTGTGAATAGGTTATACTCGTTTATAACGATCTTATTAAAGCAGCCATGATCTAGAAAATGTAATACAATTTTGTCTTATCTTAGTTTCTATGCAGATGGAGAATTCTACTCATTTTAATATAATTGATTGTCGATACATTTTTTATTAACGTTGCAATGACTTGTTCGATACCTATTCTCATTAGTGCAGTAAATTAGCAAAGTCATCTCGACTCCAAATACTTCCTAACGACTCTTACCAACATCCCCCATAAAACTGGTAAGAACTTAGGATAGCTTAGACATACCTTTTACATAGAGTAAATCAACATACGTACCTCTTAACTTTTAAGAGTAGAAGGAATCATGAAATAACACCACATGTATATTTCATACGTAGAATCATGCCAAAAGGAGGAAGAGTTTCACATACCTCGCGACGACTATCGACAAGTAGCAAAATGCTCCAAAGTACTTCAACCTTGTTAGCTTTTCCACCCTCAAGTAGAATACGCTACACATAGTACTTCAACCTATAATAACCATGACATGTCTATCAACTCCTAGCTTATCAACGTGGAATAATACTAAGTGCTAGGTCTCTTATTCTACATAAATTTGGGCAACACTTCCTTTGTTTCTACGTACTTTTCCACCTTTTTCAAGGCACGAAATCAATAAACAAACATGCCACATTTAAGGCTCAACAACTTAGCTAACCAAAGGGGATTACACGCCTAACAGGACGTGTAAAATTCTGCCCCACAATTGATATCAAGCAGTCCAATAACTTGAGCCATTTTCGGCAATCACAAGGATAACACCACATCTATTCTTTTCCATTTCTTTTCAATCCAAGTTGTTATTCTAACATGTTGTATAAGAAAGGGATTATAGTTGTTATTCTAACATGTTATATAGTCGCAATCAATTATAACAACTATAATCCCTTTCTTATACAACATGCGACGATTATAACTATCGACCAAATTGATTTCCAATTTTAATGGCTAACATGCCAATTTCGGATTTATGCTTCCAAATTCCATAACATTTATCAATATTCATTCTAAATTTCACATGCTCATCTATCAACTACTATAACATGTAATCTTTAATTACATTAAGAAGACGAAGGTTTTACCTCAATAAGCTCAAATATTATCCAAGACTTCAAGTCGATCCTTAGCAACTTTAGATCCTCTTCTTGACATTCCAATCCACCCAAGAAACCCTTGTAGCTTACGAAGAACTCCTCTTCAAGTTCCAATCTTAACTATGAAAACCCCCATAGGTTTTCATGTTGCAACTAACGTAACAATGTAGTTTTTCCGATTTTTGTATTGGGATATCCTTAGAATACCTCTAGGATCTTAGGTTTGAATATTGGGATTTATGGAGCAAGGTTGCAAAAATTTTCTTGTTCTTGAGAGCCTTGGCCGAGAGCCTTACAAGAGCTCAACAAGTCTTGCTACTAGTATAGGATATATACAACAACCAAGGGCCTAGATTAAAACACTTGTGTGGATGAGATGTGGTCAACAAAATCAAGCCAAGTGGCTTCTTGACTTGCTCATTATTTTCGCCCACACGGGCATGCAGAGGGTGAACGGTCGCCTCCGGTTGGTCTAAACTATTTCATCTCCCAAAATTCCGATAAATTCTATAAGTCTCAAATATCAAATTCGGGTACTCAATTTTCATGAATAAACATTTTTCCTTCCCGAGGCTCGAAATAATTTTCCGTAGGAAAAGCAATCCTTCTTTCGCTTCAATCTTAAAGTCGCATTTTTCTCACGACGCTCTCTTAAACATGTCCTGGAATTACGGGGTGTAACATTCTTCCCCCCTTAGAAACATTTGTCCCCGAATGTTCTTTCGGAGCTCAATCTAACATTTCTCGGTATAATCTCATAAAATTACACTTAATGAAACCTAATTATGCCACATATGGCCCTAATACAACGCACATGCATATCCATCCATCATAAGCCAAACGAGGAAACAAATCCAAAGTGTGCACCATCACTATTTACTACCATTCATGGCAAAAAATGATTCTCTTTTCGTACTTTCCTTTAGTCATAACTATAAGCACTTCAATTCTTTCAACCCATGTTCTCTCCTTTTCTTACTTATTGTATTCTTCTCGTACTTTCAAACTTATTCTAGCATACGTACATAATCTCAATCATCGCTTCTGTTTTTTTTTTTATCTTTGGAGTTACTATATCCAAGTTGGTCATTTTTTTTTGTTCTCACGACCCGGTTCCGGTGGAACGCGTCCACGAACTCGTACAACGACTAACTAAACTTGAGCCTTACACCCTCGTGACCCTATCACATAGCAGGACTACCTCCAACTAACCACACTCCATTCCAGGCTACGGGTTGACCCGCAATAGCCCATACCCGACCCATAGTCGCACTTAATTCTCATTCTTGGTCCGAAATAAATCTTACTACCCGAGACGGCCTTGTACATCTAAGGTCTCTGCGGTTATCAATATTCTAAGGTTTACAATTTTTTTTCCATGTTCCAAGCTTTCATTATCAGTCCCCACATACGGGAAATATAGCTTCTCAAAATCGTAAAATCTTGTTGTCTTAATCACAACAACTTTAATTACTCCATACCATTATTATTCACATAATCACTTAAGTGTAACACAACTTAATCTAACAACATGGTATGCTATAAAATCAATAAAACATTGTCTCTTTTAAGAGTCTATCACAATCTCAGACCGTTCATTCCCTTTTGACTATTCCAAGTCAGTACATACATAAAGCCTAAAGTGGATTCAATAAACTTTTTCACACCTTCCAAGTATTTATCAAGACTTTACCAACTTATGGTAACTCATAGTCATTATAGGCAACACACATATGAACCCAAGTAAATACGCTCGTACAGATATACATCATCATAATACCATCTATAAGATAATTTTACCAACCTGGATACGCAATCCATAAAATCCTTTCTGGGCCACTGTTGTTGTTATACCCCGTATTTCCAGAGTATGTACGTGAGGGCGTACGTATAATAATTTAAGCCTTAAGGATTGGCGTGGTCGAAATTTGGGCACAAGTGCCTAAAAGAATCGCTTTTTCGACTAAACGCTTTACAAGACTTTCAAGGGAAAATTCGCCATGTCATTTTTAATTTTTATGGATTTTTCCGAGACGCAAACATTTTGGACCAACGAGGGTGACATGTGTCACCTCACATTGAAGGAATTGTATAGTGGACGCATTGGTGCATTGGTTAGGTAGGATAGTTTGTGCAAGTTGGTGTGGTAGACGGATAAGGTACACATGGTTAAATCCTAGCCCTACACTTGCCTAACACTGATTGATCTTCGCCATCGGTTCGCCATTGCTTGACCTATAAATACCCCTCTAAGTTGAAGACTTTCTTCATCCAAACTTGAGCATTTTTCTAAGTCTCAAAATACTCCCTCCTCTTGAGTTTCCCAAAGCCATCCCCTCCCTCGAGAAAGGCCCTCACCGAGCACACCCCCTAGCCTAGTTGTTTTCGAGAAATACCCCCCCCCCTTTGGGAGAGAAATACTCTCCCAGTATTGTTATAATGCCCTAAATACCTGAGCCCCTATCCCTTGTAGTACGTTCCAAAGTTACCTCTCTACGTAGAGTCTTAAATACTATTATACTTTCCTCACGCAAAAACGAACCCTAAGGAAAACCTTCATAGTCGGTTGAAGTGTTAAGTGAAGTTATGAGAACTTCTAAGGGTTGTTTGGAGCGGGTTGGAGCGCCCAGAGTAGGAGCTAAACGTCGCTCAGGATCGATATTTATACTTGGATAATTTTGGGCTTATCGAGGTAAATAATCCTATCCTTCTAGTATAATTGGAAATTACATAATGTAGTAGTATTGAAATGAATATAAGATTCATAGAAGAGAATTGAACTGTAATAGAAGGATATTACAGAAAAAGACTTGAACTGAAATCGCATCAGAAGAATATTAAAGTAGAAGATTAAACTGCATTTACATAGACCGTATTTACAGAGACTACTAACCTTTATCGTTGAATGTTCGCGAGTAGCATTAACTACTTGGAAGGTGGTCAAGGCTAGTCGGGTTATAGCCGTGGAGCGCTTTTGCTTATAGTCGATAATCGTCGCGAGGTATGTGATTCTTCCTATACTTCGAGCACGAAGTATTTTAAAGGAATATATATATAGTACCAGACGACGCATGGCAAATGTCTTTTGACTTAAGCCCAATAATAAGAATCTTCAAGTATTTTAAAGGAATATATATATAGTACCAGACGACGTGACAATGTCTTTGACTTAAGCCCATAATAAGAATCTTCAAGTATTTTAAAGGAATATATATATAGTACGGTAGACGACGCGTGGCAATGTCTTTTGACTTAAGCCCAATAATAAGAATCTTGAAAGTATTTTAAAGGAATATATATATAGTACTAGACGACGTATGTTAATCGAACGTAGTTATACGACAATGTCTTTTGACTTAAGCCCTAATAATAAGAATCTTAAGTATTTCAAAAGAATTAAGAAACCTTTTGAAAGAAGAGTAATACGTGGTTTTGAAAACATAAGAGTTATACTAGCTTTATGGGAAGTCAAGTATAACGTCTTAAGAGAGATAAAGAGAATGATTTACTGATTTTTAGAAGTTAAGAGACTTGATCTTAAAAGATAAGAGACTTGACTTAATATGAATTTTGTGTGAAACCTCATTCGTGAGTAATGAGTACTTGGTTTTAAAAGGAATGATGTTTTACTGATTTCAAAATCAGAATAAGTATCGAACAAACCATCGCAGGCTTAATAAAGGGAAATGTATTGAATAATTAAGTATTATTAAAACCAGAGAAACCTCCATCCGCATAGAAACTAAGACGAGACAAAATGATATTACATTCCTAGATCATGGTCGCTAATAAGATTGTTTATAAACAAGAATAAATCGCCACACCTATGGCATATGTTACTCAATTGTTTTAAAAGAGATTAAGACATTGAACTATGAAACTTTTCTAAAATAAAGAGACTTGAATAATTGAAATCGGGCAACCGAACTTTAGGAAAAGAAAGGCATTGTTTTAAATTGTTTAAAACATAAAGTGTTATAATGTACTTTACGGGAAGTTAGTTATAACGACTTTATGAAAACAAAAGTATGGTTTTATCATTGGTTTTAATGTGGTAACTTGACTTTAAAAAGAGAAGTTGTTTTGGTTTACTTAAAAGATGTTAGTCACTCTATAATACGCATCGTGACACTTGTAAAAGAAATAGATCTTTAAAAAGAATTTAACGACGTTACTTAGGGTTAAAACCCGACTTTGACATAAAATGAAAGTACCTTGAGTCATGTATAACTTACCTATGCTTGTTGTCGTGAAACTTGCCTATGTTTGCGCTGTGATAGCCTTGTCGCGCATAGCATTGTATTTCTATACCACCGCTCTCAATGGAGGGTCGATCGATTTGTTATGATATTACTCGACGCATCAAAGAAGGACGAGAATTCCACGCACGCCTCGCTGATAGTGTTATTCCACGGACTAGCTCCATGAGGTGTCTTACTGCCTTGGTACCGTGGTTTGCCAGACTTGCCCCGCCTCGTGGCCGATTCGCTCGTACTGTAGTTAGCCCTCACACTTGCCCCGCTCAGGTAGTGACGGTCTCGTGATACGCTCGTACCGTAGTTAGCCCTCGCATTTGCTCCCGCCGCCTACGTGGCCGCCTGGTATCCGTAGCCGGCCAGATTTGCCCCGCGGTCGCCTTCGTGGTTTCGTTGTATTGTATTGTTAGTACGACTTTGGCATCGTGTAGACTTGGTGTTCAGTGTACTTAGTGTTATCATATCATAGATCGCCGATGAGAAAGGTATTCCACGCATGATTGATGTTACGGGCGCGAGACCCATCGTTATATTTGAGTAACGACTGAGTATGAGTCCCCGACTGATATAATCGTTATACGCTGTAATCGTAGTTTGCTATCATACATGTCTCGCTTTATATAGACTATTATGATTTCATTTACGTATTTACGCTTCACATACTTGGTACCACAGATCGACTCTCCTTCGGCCGCGCTCACGCCGCAGTGAGGTACATCTACCGCCGATCCCCGCTTTAGGATCACATTTCAGCGTGTTGAAGCTTCGCCTTCCTTCGAGGCTTATCTTTGCATGCTACCCGAGTCCGTAGGTTCTTGTACATCTGTGGTACGGCGGGCCCCGTCCCGCCATAGTTGTTGTAAAAATCTTAGAGGTCCGTAGCACCGCAAGTGTGGTTGTAAGGATTGTAATCGTTTCAAAGGTCGATATATATAACGCCGAAAGGCAACCGCTTTGGCCTATTTTCTTTCATCTTGATCTATATCTATTTATATGTTTAAGTTTTCATTTCACCGGTTTTTCTCTCGACGTTGTATCACCAGGTGCCCGGTAGGCACTACCACGCCCGGTTCGGTCGTGACAAAAGTGGTATCAGAGCGCTTAGTCCTCTGAAAGTGTCTACGCACTGTTCAGTAGAGTCTTGATTATCGGCGTGTCGCGCACCACATCTATAATCGTGAGGCTATAGGACATTTAGGATTGGTTTCTTCTTCTCATTCCGAGATCATGCCTCAGAGTTGTGTTGTAAGTTCGACCCTCCGACGTATCTCGCTTTTACCGCTTATGCCTCCGCGCAAGGCAACCCGGCCTGGCGGCAAGGCAGCAGGAGTCGCGAGTAGAGCATCGACGCCTCTACAGAGACCACAAGACCGAGCCTCCACCCGCACCGAGCAGCAGGTATGGGTTACGCGAGCTGGCCCGCACGGCCGTGGTCAGGCTGACTTCGAGGATAGCCGGACGCAGCAGCCCAGTGAGCACCAGCGGTTCACCCTAGATCGAGTAGCTCGAGGCTACGGATTTTCCGAGTCAGAGCCGCCAGAGTTTTACGGGTCGAGGCTCGAGGATGATCCGCAGGAGTTCATACGATAGTTACAACGGATCACGAGTGATCAAGGCACGGAGACCGAGTCGCGGTCCTAGGTTCGCATCGGCCGCGTGATACCGCAATGATCGTTTGATTCGCGAGTCAGACCGGGAGAGAATGCACTTCCACTATACGACGCAGTTCTCGTGGCATTTCTTGCACATTTCTTGCCTCCACAGATGAGAGGGCTCGCCGACAAATTTTTGGTGTTATGCGTAATCCGCGACGGCTCGAGTACAATGCGGAGTTCGACTCATTCGCCCTGACGCCCCCGCTAGTAGCTAGTATGGAGGTCGCGCACCGACATGTTACGGTGGCTCGGCGATTACCCAGCGTAGTTGTTCGTGTAGCTCTTCACCGCATGGACATTGCCCGCAAGGTGCTTATGCCCCGGGATGCGAGCGAGAAATCGACGAATGACCAAGATCGCCAGAAGAGGCCGTAACAGTGGTCCTTTGTGACTTTCGAGGCGGACCGCCAAGAAGCAGACTAGTTATGTACCGCCAAGACAGAGTGGTCCTCCACACCTTCGACCTTCGAGATATTCAGAGCAGGTCGTGGCTCCTGTGTTTCAGATTTTCGTGAGTGAGTGGTCACGGACGAGGTCGCCTCTTGTCTCAAAGGTGGCCATCAGGGAAAACTTCATAAGGGAGAGGTCGCACTAACTTGGGAGATTGTTATTCTCACGCCAACAGGCCATCCGCGAGAGACTGTCCACTGTGGGTAGCGCTGGTAGGATAGCACAGATCACGGATCGCTTATGGTTCTTCACCTTCCATAGCTAGCAGATGTTCATACACCTACAGCCACGCAGAGGTCGCGTGGAAGTTCCTAGCTTTAGCGGCCCTTTCAACCGCCTATTTTCAGGTATATCCTTAACCCTCTAGAGTTTTGTATGTTTTAATGTATGTTGATGTGTTTAGTGTTATGTTCGGATAACTTTGTGCTAAAATGTGAGTTATAAGCCTAGTTAGTGAAAGAGGGTAAGCCCGGGGGTGAAAAATGTCAACCTTAGAATATTACATGAGACCTTAGATGTAAGGCCGCTTGAGTACAAGATTTTGCGTTGATCTTGTCGAATGTATAAGTATACGTGGAGTAATTGTGGGAAAAATTCTCGGTGGTGTAAAATGAAGCAGTAGCTTTCATGACCAGATAGGTAAGATTGTTCCGGACGGGAAACAAGAGCTTGACGCGTTGTTGGTCGGGTTCAGCTATGTTGCGGCCAACCCGCGCCTGCTTCGAGGTAGGTCACTCGTGGTCCCGCCAGTGGTAGGGTCACGAGGGTGCTAGGCCCAAGTTTAGATGACCATCGATGAGTTCGTGGATATGTTCGACTGTGCCGATCGTGAAGGCCGGAATGGCCTTGCCGAAGATCGAGGCTAGTAAGATGACCAAGTTCGAGGTGGTGACTCAAAGTTTTGGAAACCGCGATGATCAAGTATGGTACGATACTAGAAGAGTTCGCGTTCGGAAGCGGCACGACGAGTGCAAGCGAAGAGAACGTGTTATTTCGTACAGCGTGGCGCTGGCAACTTGTTAGAGGAACTTTATCGTTATCCGCTCAGAAGGAACATTCGGACGAATGTTTCGGCGAGGAGAATGTTATACCCCGATTTCCGCAGTATGTACGCGAGGGTGTACGATAATAATTTAAGCCTTAAGGATTGATGGTCGAAATTTGGGCACAAGTGCCAAAAGAATCGCTTTTTCGACGTAAACGCTTTACAAGATTCTCGCGGGCGGAAAATTCCGCTATGTAATTTTTAATTTTTATGGATTTTTCCGAGAGACGAACATTTTGGATCAACGGAAGGGTGACATGTGTCACCTCACATCGAAGGAATCGCATGTGAGCGACGATTGGTATCGTTAGGTAGATATTTTGTGCAAGTCGTGGTAGACGGATAAGGTACACATGGTTAAATCCTAGCCCTACACTTGCCTAACACTGATTGATCTTCGCCATTGGTCGCCATTGCTTGACCTATAAATACCCTCTAAGTTGAAGACTTTCTTCATCCAAACTTGAGCATTTTTCTAAGTCTCAAAATACTCCTCCCTCTCGAGGTTTCGCCCAAAGCCATCCCCTCCCTTTCGAGAAAGGCCCTCACGAGCACACCCCTAGACTAGTTGTTTTCGAGAAATACCCCTTTGGTAGAGAAATACTCCAAGTATTGTTATAATGCCCTAAATACCTTAGCCCATATACCTTGTAGTACTTTCCAAAGTTACCTCTATACGCAGAGCCCTAAATACTATTATACTTTCCTCACGCAAAAACGAAACCCTAAGGAAAACCTTCATAGTCGGTTGAAGTGTTAAGGTTGCGAGAACTTCTAAGGGTTGTTTGGAGCGGGTCGAGCGCCTGTAGTAGAGCTAAACGCCGCCAGATCGACATTTATACTTGGATAATTTTGGGCTTATCGAGGTAAATAATCCTATCCTTCTAGTGTAATTGGAAATTACATACGTAGTAGTATTGAAATGAATATAAGATTCATAGAAGAGAATTGAATCAGTAATAGAAAGATATTACGTAAAAGACTTGAATCAAATCGCATCGTAAGAATATTAAAGTAAGATTAAACTGCATTTACATAGACCGTATTTACAGTAGACTACTAACCTTTATCGTCAATGTTCTCGCGAGTAGCATGAACTACTTGGAAGGTGGTCAAGGCTAGCCGTTATAGCCGTGAGCGCTTTTGCTTATAGTCGATAATCGCCGCGAGGTATGTGATTCTTCCTATACTTCGAGCATGAAGTATTTTAAAGGAATATATATATAGTACCAGACGACGCTGGCAATGTCTTTTGACTTAGGCCCGAATAATAAGAATCTTCAAGTATTTTAAAGGAATATATATATAGTACTATAGACGACGCGTGGCAATGTCTTTGACTTAAGCCCGAATAATAAGAATCTTGAAGTATTTTAAAGGAATATATATATAGTACCAGACGACGCATGGCAATGTCTTTGACTTAAGCCCGAATAATAAGAATCTTGAAAGTATTTTAAAGGAATATATATATAGTACCAGACGACGCAGTGTTAATCGAACGTAGTTATACGGCAATGTCTTTTGACTTAAGCCCTAATAATAAGAATCTTGAAGTATTTCAAAAGAATTAAGAAACCTTTCTGAAAGAAGAGTAATACGTGGTTTTGAAAACATAAGAGTTATACTAGCTTTATGGGAAGTCGTATAACGCCTTAAGAGAGATAAAGAGAATGGTTTATCGATTTTTAGAAGTTAAGAGACTTGATCTTAAAAGATAAGAGACTTGACTTAATATGAATTTTGTGTGAAACCTCATTCGCGAGTAATGAGTACTTGGTTTTAAAAGGAATAATGTTTTACCGATTTCAAAATCGTAATAAGTATCGAACAAACCATCGCAAATACTTAATAAAGGGAAATGTATTGAATAATTAAGTATTATTAAAACCAGAGAAACCTCCATCCGCATAGAAACTAAGATGAGACAAAATGATATTACATTCCTAGATCATGGTCGCTTAATAAGATTGTTTATAAACAAGAATAAACCGCCACACCTATGTCATATGTTACTCAATTGTTTTAAAAGAGATTAAGACATTGAACTATGAAACTTTTCTAAAATAAAGAGACTTGAGTAATTGAAATTGGGCAACCGGAACTTTAGGGAAAAGAAAGGCATTGTTTTAAATTGTTTAAAACAT
Organism: Przewalskia tangutica; assembly: GCA_029844215.1. Taxonomy (NCBI): domain Eukaryota; kingdom Viridiplantae; phylum Streptophyta; class Magnoliopsida; order Solanales; family Solanaceae; genus Przewalskia; species Przewalskia tangutica. Next base: position 108,001,217 of record CM056721.1, read on the forward strand.
AAAGTGTTATAAATTTTACGGGAAGTTAGTTATAACGACTTTATGAAAACAAAAGAAGGGTTTTATCATTGGTTTTAATATGGTAACTTGACTTTAAAAAGAGAAGTTGTTTTGGTTTACTTAAAAGATGTTAGTCACTCTATACTACGTATCTGCACTTTGTAAAAGAAATGGATCTTTAAAAGAATTTAACGACGTAGTACTTAGGTTAAAAACCCGACTTTGACATAAAATGAAAGTACCTTGAGTCATGTATAACTTACCTATGCTTGTTGTTGTGAAACTTGCCTATGCTCAAGGTGATAGCCTTGTCGTGCTAGCATTTTATTTCTATACCACCGCCTCTCAACGGAGGGTCGATCGATTTGTTATGATATTACTCGACGCATCGCAGTGACGGAGAATTCCACGGCACGCCCCGCTGATAGTGTTATTCCACGGACTAGCTCTCCATGAGGTTTCATCGCTCGCCTCGTACCGTGGTCGCCAGATTTCTGCCCCGCCTCGTGGCCGATTCGGCCTCGTACCTGTAGTTAGCCCTCGCACTTGCCCCGCTCAACAGTAGTGATGAAGTCTCGTGATACGCCTTCGTACTGGTAGTTAGCTCGTCAGATTTGCCCCGGCCACTACGTACCGACCTTCGTATCCGTAGTCGCCAGATTTCCGCCTGCCGTCGCCTTCGTGGTTCGTTGTATTGTATTGTTAGTACGGCTTTGGCATCGTAGACTTGGTGTTCAGTGTACTTCGTGTTATCATATCATAGATCGCCGACAAGAGGAAGGTATTCCACGCATGATTGATGTTATGGGCGCGAGACCCATCGTTATATTCGAGTAACGACTGAGCGCGAGTCCTCGACTTGATATAATCATATATACGTGTATCGTAGTTTGTTATCATACATGTCTCCCGCTTTATATAGACTATTATGATTTCATTTACGTGATTTACGCCACATACTTGTACCGTTGCATCGACCTCGCCGGGCCGCTCACGCCGCAGTAAGACATCTACCGCCGATCCCCGCTTAGATCACATTTCAGCGTGTTGAAGCTGCCTTTCGAGGCTTATCTTTGCATGTTACCCGAGTCAGAGGTTCTGTACATTCTGTGGTATGGCGGCCATGTCCCGCCATAGTTGTCAAAAATCTTAGAGGTCCGTAGACTCACAAGTGTGGTCAGGCGATCAGAATCGCTCAAATGTCGATATATATATAAATGCTGAAAGGCAACTGTTTTGGTTGGCCTATTTTCTTTCATCTTGATCTATATCTATTTATATGTTTAAGTTTTCATTTCCGCTGGTTTTTCTCTAATGTTGTATCACTAGGGTGCCCGGGGTAAGGCACCAGTCACGGGCCCGGGTTCGGGTCGTGACAGTTGTCTTTCTCATAGCTGCACCCACAATAACACGTTAGGGAGAGACTACCTAACAACACAGCTCTATCACACGATCTCAGAGTGAGAAGAAGGGAAACCAATCCTAAATGTACTATAGCCTCCTATTTATAGATGTGGTGCACAACACACCGATAAACAAGACTTTACTATACACGGTCTTACTATACACGGTCTGTAGACATTCCGAGGACTAACTGCTCTGATACCACTTTTGTCACGACCACCCTGCTCACGATCGTGCCCTACTCCGCACCCTTACAGGTATACATCGAGAAAATCAGCTTAACATACATGAAACTCATAACATTAATCAACAAGAAATAAATAAACAAAGTTAGCCGAGCAAGTGCTACCTCCCTAGATATATACATATATAGCCAAAAGCAGTTACATCATTTTTCTTTACAAACCGACCCACAAGATATGACTACAGACCTCTAAGAGTATTGACACAACAACTGTGACGGTACAGGGCCCCGCCATACCCCTGAATGTACAATAACTGACAATACCAGGGATCTGAACCAAAGATAAGCCTCCGGAGTAATGGAGCTTTTTCCCAAAAACTGAACAGAGATCCTAATAGAAAGGATATCCAACCTGTGTATCTAATACCTGTGGGCATGAGCGCAGCCCCCCGAAGGGGGTCAGTACAACAAGTAGCGAGTATGGAACGAAAATAAGGTACAGTAAACAAATCATAACTGTACAAAAGAATGACAGGGGCAAGTATAAAAAAGTAAATATCAGATCCTACCGTGCCATTACAACCCATGAACTTAATCACACATTATTATCTTTTCCCATTTTCAGTAAGAGTTATAACCAAATTAACAGTACACTTGTGCCTTATTAACAAAGAGAGTGAACAAGAATAAACTTTGCCGGTTTTAAAACAGGAAGCTTATGATTAACCTAGGGTCATCCGCCCGTAGTATCATTATACAATCCTACTCCTGGGACTATTTCACCCGTGATAAAGCCGATGGACCCGCTGAGGTAATCTCTCAGATAGGTCAGATTCGCTCGCATGAGCCCTACGGACTCGCATGAGGTAATTTCCTCGCATAGGACTGGTCTGCCCCGCATGGGACTGTTTCACCCGCATGAGCCCTATAGACTCGCAAGAGGTAACTTCCTCGCATTATGGGGAGCAAATCCACAGAATATGCAAATGCAACATGCCCGGGGAATGACCCCGTAAGGAATAATATATCACAAGCACAACCGACTAACATAACCACGTAACATAAGTACAATCGACTATCATAATCTCATAACATAAGCACAATCGGCTATCATAATCTCATAAAATAAGCACAACCTGCTACCATAAATATCATAAGTAAGTTAAGAAATCCCTTAACTCTTATTAGACTTAATTAGCATGCACTCTCATTTTATTTAACTTAAGACACTAACATGTCATGAAAAATTCGGGAATTTACCCCAAAGTACTACATACCTTTATCCTTTTAAAAATGACTCTTTTTCGTATAAAACCCCTAAGATACTAACACCCGTAGTATCAAGACTTGTCTACTTTTCAAAATAAGTCACTACACCTTTAGAAATTCATTTCAAGGCTTTTAAACCAAGTGACTTTTACTTTCAAAACTTAGGCAACTTATGCCTTTAAATCAAGTTGTCTTTCTTAAAACCAAGTCATTTATCCTTGTTTAAATCATTTGAGTAAGCCACTATAACACTTTATGTCTTTCTAAACCAAGCATTTTGTTCTTTAAAATCACATGAGTTTAACTTTCCAACTCAACCAAACTTACATACTTTACATCATGTCAATGATATCAAAATGAAACTGAATTCATTTAAAGCCCGTACGTCTACCGTACTATACATTTGTAAATACTCATGCTCAAGAGATAGATAAAGTTCCACGTACTTCTGCCCATAAAGGTATCCTGTCCGACCCATTCTGAGACGCGGTAAAGTCACATAACGTAACCCTACTATGTGTAGGCTCTGTCACGACCAACCAGTGGCCCGCGATCGTGCATTACCCCGCACCCTAGTGATACAACATCGAGAAAATCAGCTAAATAAAAACTCGCGAAGATAAATAGTGAAATAAGAAAACAAAGCAACTAAAACTGCTACCTTTCTCAGATATATATAATATAAAAACTTGAACAAGCTATATCCCTTTATAAACTCCGCCACAATAACAAGATTACGCACTTCTACGAATGTTATAACAACGACGGACAGGTTCTCCATACCCCGAATGTAAGTACCTACAACAACAGGACTATACCAAAGATAAGCCTCCGAGAAACGGAGCTTCCCAAAACGCTGAATCGTGATCCCACGAGCGAGGATCGACGATCGTGTACTTCTACCGCGCATTTAACGCACTTCTAAAAAGGTCGCATAACAGTACCAAGTATGTGAAATCGTAGCATCAAATCAAATCATAACATTTTAAAACCAATTACAAATACAACCAATTCAACCACACATAGTACAACATAAACAAGAGCAAAATAGATATAATGTAATCGGTCTTTTCTAGGCCGCTAATGATCGGGCAAGGCTAATCGCCCATATTATCACATGCGTGCCTAATCCTCGAACTCCCGCACCGCATAGTCACATGCACTCCGCACGAGGTATTCTCGACGGGGTAGCTAACCCGCGACATCCTCTCGACTCCCGCACCGCATAGTCACACGCATCGCATGAGGTATTCTCAATCATAGTCACACGCATCGCATTAGGTATACCTGATCGTAACACACCGAGTGATCATCCCGAACTCCCGCACCCGCATGGTCACACGCATCGCATGAGGTATCCTCGCATCGGCGTGGCAAGTCCTCAGATCGTAATGCTCGCGGGTATGTGATATAATAGCAAGATAACGCTTATCGCTTAACAACGTAAGCACAACAAGAATAACCCCTCACAAAACATCACAGACACTAACACACGTAGCATCGTAACATGTTTACTTATCAAACCATCTTACTACACTTTCCGTAAATCAATACAAGACTTTCAAGTAAACCGCTCTTCTATCTTCCTTAAGTCGTTATACCTAACTTCCCATAAAGCTAGTATAACACTTAAGCTTTTAAAACCAAGTATTTCTTTTCTTTCAAAAATGATTCATAACTCTTTTGAAATACTTCAAGATTCTTATTATTTAAAACTCAAGTCAAAAGACATCAAAGTAAAATCAAAACAATTCCATACCTTCTTTTTAAACCAATCTTAAGACAAAACCATACCTTCCTTTAAAACAAAGGCACTTTTTCCTTTAAAAGTCAAGTAGCAATATACTTTTTAAACCAAGTGTCTTACTCTTTTAAAAACAAGTAACCTATACCTTTAAATCAAGTTACTTCTCCTTTCCCAAAATCAAGTTGTTTATAAGTCAAGTTATCATTTTAAATCCAATGATAAAACCATTCTTATTTTTGAAATCAAGGTAACTTTATTCTTTAAAAGACCACACACCCATTACTCATGAGTGAGGTTTTACAACTTTTTAACCTAATTCAAGTCCTTAATATTTCATAACAAGTCACTTAACTTTGGAATCAAGTCAAGGACACAAAAGGAAAATCAACTTCCTTTAACCACACGCAAGGCTCACCGCACTAAATATATTTCACAAATATCATGCTAGAAAGGATAGAAGAGGTTCACATACCTCGCGACAATTATCGCATAATAAGCAAAACGCCCAAAGTACTCTAACCTTGCTCGCCTTTTCCACCCTTCAAGTAATACGCTACTGTAGTACTTCAACATATAAAGGCCACAAAACGCCTATCAACCTCAAGATCTCTTCGTAGAATAATTCTAGATACCGCATTCCTTATTCTACTAAAATTCGGCAAGACCTCCCCGCAACCACATAAATCTCCTCCTATAACGAGGCCGCTACCAAACCAACAATCTCAGGGGTTACACGCCTAACCTGACGGTACAATTCTACTCCACAAAAATACTACTACCATCAGAATACAAATTCCATGTAAATACAGCCCAATTCTTATCCATATTCATTCTACATATAGTATACTCAACTATACATTACTACAACATGTAATATCCAATTACAATAGGACAAAGATCATTACCTCGATAAACCCAAAATTATCCAAGATTATAAGTCGATCCCGAGCAACGCTTAGCTCCAAATCCTTACGCTCCAACCCGCTCCACAACGCTTAGAAGTTTCTAAACAACTTCTCTTAGCACTTCATCTAAGCTATGAAGATTTTTCTAGTGGCTTCGCTTACGACTATCGAATAAAGTAGTATTTTCTGCTCTTATGTCGATTTCTTTGGAATACCACAAGGGATTTAGGCTAAAGTATTTGGAATAACAACAATACTAGAAGACAACTTTTCTACCAAGGGGGGGGGGGGTGTTTCGGACGAGAACTATCAAGAGGGGGGGAGGGGAAGCTTTGGACGAGAGCTTTCTCAAAGGGGGAGGGAGTTTTGAGACTTGGAAAAATGTTTAATGGATGGGTTAAGTCTTGCACTGTATGGGGTATTTATAGAACAATGAAGGGCCAAGATTCAAGCAAGCGAGGGTGTAGATTAGGTAGCTTGTCTGCCAAGTCTTCCACCAAGTGTCCACCACAACATCGGGACATATGTCCACCACAACTTTGGGACATATGTCCCCCACAAGAAAGAGACATGTGGCCATCCACTAGCACCAAAAAAACGTCCAAGGCAAGCCCCCACTTGCCCACAAAAATCGTCCAACCTACTCCCACTATCCCAAAGAATTATCGTGCAAGACTTGACTATTTGACTTGTCCACTAGCCCACCATTTTCGTCCAACCATGCCACCTAAGGGTGACACATGTCTACCTCCTATTGGTCCAAAATATTTCATCTCTAAAAACTGTAATGCCAAAAATCCAAAAATAAAGTGGGCCCCACAAAACCGATTCCTAAATAAAATTCCATAATTCTCAAATATTCCAAAAGTCCGAATACCAAACTGGGAATCCAATTCCCATTAACGAACCTTTTTCCTTCACCAAATCCTAAACTTTTCCGCCGAAAATCACATCTTTCTTCCTTTCCAATTTTTCTCAGATTCTCGCACGCACGCCCTCATATACATACTGAACTACTGGTGTAACATTCTTCCCCCCTTAGAAACATTCGTCCCGAATGTTCCTTCTAAGTCTCCAAAACATACCTGCGCCGGTATAGTCTTCACTACTATACTTACGAAACCAAATATGCCACACATGGCCATAATACAACATACGCGCAAAACTCACATCCGAGACAACGAAGAATCACCTCTAACGTATATAACAATACCATTAGCTCCACCCATGGTCTAAAGGATACTTTCTTCACATCCTTACTTATAAAAAGGACACTTCCATCTTCTTAACACATCTACGCCTCTTTTCTTACTCGCCGCATTCTCCCCGCACACTCAAACTCTTCCTACTATACGCACTACATTTCGCCATTGCTTCGCCAAAATCTCGGGTTACTATCTCCAACTTGGTCATCATTAATCGAACACTGATGGATCTCCGATACTCTTTCAAACGTAGTAACATGGAATACCGACGCACCTCCTAAGTCGGACGACAAAGCTAACTTATCGCAAGTCGCCTATTCTACAACGATCCGAAATGCCCAAAGTACCTCGCTAAGTTTCCTCGCTTTCCAAATCTCGCCACACCTTTCCGGGTGGTACCTTCAAGAAGACCCATCACAACTTGAACTCCAAGTGTCGATGCCGATACCCGCATACTTTTGCTGACTCGAGCCGCTAAAAACCTCTTCTCGATAAGCTTCACCCTACCCACATCCTCGCCAATCAAGTAGGACCAACTATCCGAACATTTCCAACATCGAACCAATCGACCGACAACCTACACTTCCGCCATACAAGGCTTCATAGGCACCATCCGACATCAAATGGTAGTTATTTAATACTCACTCAACAAGAGGCAAATAATCCTCACAATACCTCAAATCAAAACACCGCCCGTAACCTATCCTCAAATGTCCGGATAAAATGCGTTGTTCGTCCGTCGCCCGAGGGTGAATGCACATCGATACTACACGAAGTTCCTAACCCCGCCGTAAAACTCTCCCAAAAAGAAATAGCCATAAACCTGGCTCCACCGCCGCCATAAAATAAAAGTAGGAACCCCGTGCAGCTTTACAACCTTCCCCGATAACATCTCGCATAACCTCCGCCGAGTAAACAAATTCTAATCTGAAGACAAGACGGGCTGACCTCATCGCCCGCCATCGTCGAACGCATCCACGAACTCGCACGATGGTTACCTAACTTGGGCTTAACACCCTCGTGACTTATCATCTAGCGACCACCTCAAACCGACCCACCACATTACGGCCGCGTTGACTCGCGAAATGGCCTCAACCCGACCCACTTCAGACTAAACTCGCTCCCAATCCGAACAACCTTACTGGGCCACGCCATGAAAGCTACCACTTCCATCTCACACTACCCATGGAATTATCACACAAATACACCACGATACCGAGTACTTCGACAAAGAACAACCGTGAAATCATCCACTCGTGACGCCTTGCATCCAATGTCCCCATCGTTATAAATTCTAAGGCTCCCATTTTCTCGCCCCCGCATTTACCCTTTTCAACTACCCATGTTTTCTAATCACAACTTACACAATGCTAACCGAACATAGCACTCCACATGATCTACCATAACGACCTAAACAAGTCTCTCAAGGGTCAAGATATCTCTCAGAATTCATCGCTTCACTTTCTCTTTGTCGCCTAATCAAATCCTCGCTCACGGGCGATAACTACGCACGGTGATGAACCACCATCGATCCCGGCGTCGAGTCAGAACATCCGCGCCACTGCTCGAAAATTTCGCAAATGGCTCACCGCCGCAAGCCTAATAAGCTATCTAAGTAGTACGACACTCTTCATAAGAACACTTACCACAACGGCCATACCGAGGCGGGCGCTCTCTCGCTAACACCCTTCCTCTCCGACCCATCGAATCCAAGAATCGACTTGGTAGGCTAAGTCATCCCACCCGTATCCTCCTACTAGACATTCTCTCTCACACGGCTCGACTACGGTAAAACAAGCATTAGTAAAAAGACGACATTTCCGGACGACGCCTACCACATAGTGAACACCGAGGGAAAATCAATCGGCCGCTAGAACTTATGCAAATCGGAACTAAACCCCGAGTTCACCAACTCCTAAATACCCGAACGCCCCAAGTCCGCGAGGACCACTGCATCGGGCGGAGGCGCATGATCACCGGGCCGAAGGTCCGCCGAAGTTACCAAAGGACCTCGCTGTTTTGGCCTCTTCACGATCTCGTTACTCCGCCGATCTCTACGTTTCTGTCACGCGCTGGAAGCTCAGACGCGGCAATGTCCATGTCTCGATCAAGAGCTACTTTGTACAACCTCGCTAGATAATCGCTATATCTCGTGACATATCGTGCACTCTACCCTCCATGTCCGCCACTAATGCGACATAACGAGCCAATAAGTCAAACTCTATATCAGATTCCCAACCGCCCGCCTGCTCGCCAACCTCATAAATCTATCTCGCCCGAGCCTTCCTCATCCGCGAGGGCAAGAAGTGTGTAAGAAATGCCTCGAGGTCTTGATCACTTTCATGATCCGCAGAATCGCCGAATAAACTCCCGATGATCTTCCCGAGTCCTCAATCCATAGGACTCGGTGGATTGCAACTCAAGAAGTCCCAAATCTCAACTATCTGATCTAAAGTGAACTATCGATACTACGAACCTCTCGACTCGTCATTCTCATGCCGCTACAAGCCTAGCTAGTAATCGCCATCTCCTAGTAACCATATCCTCGCCTCCCGGCCGTGGAACTAGAGGCTCAGTATCGTGGTCTCGTGAGCTACCGCATCGCTTCTAAACTCTCCGGGCTAGCGGCCGCAGTAACTCCCCGAATGAAGGCTGCCTCGTATAATGACTGGCCCGTGCTTGTAACCCTTCAGATTTACTCGCAACTCCCTTCGCCGCTGCCCTTCGTGGCTCGCTGCTCATAGAGGCATAACGGTGAAAAGAATACGCCGAGGAGTCCAACTTATAACACGCCTCTAAGGCACGATCTCAGAGTGAGAAGAATGGAAACCAATCCTAAATATCCTCGCAGCCTCTGACATTATAAAGGTGCACAACACACCGATAATCAAGATCAGATTAGATACGGTCTCAGACACTTTCGAGGATTAATCGCCTGATACCACTTTTGTCACGACTAACCCGCCCGCGATCGTGCCTTACCCCGCACCCTAGTGATACAACATCGAGAAAATCACAAATAAAAACTCATGAAGATAAATAAAGGAAATAAGAAAACAAAGCTAATCAAAACTTACCTTTCAGATATATATAATATAAAAACTTGAACAGCTACATCCCTTTACAAAACTCGCCCATAACAAGATTACAGCACTTACGAATGTTATAATAACAACGACGGACAGTGTTCGCCATACCCCGAATGTAAGTACCTACAACAACAGGACTATACTAAAGATAAGCCTCCGAGAAACGGAGCTTCCCAAAACGCTGAATCGTGATCCTACGAGCGAATCGACGATCGTGTACTTCTACCGCGCAGATGAACGCAGCTTCAAGGAGGTCAAGATAACAGTACCAAGTATGTGAAATCAGAAAGTAGCATCAAATCAAATCATAACATTTTAAAACCAATTACAAATACAACCAATTCAACCACACATAGTGCCACAGCATAAACAAGAGCAACATAAATATAATGTAACTGATCTTTTCTAGGCCGCTAATGATCGAAGCAAGACCAATCGCCCATAGTATCATTACATGCTGCGTTTAATCTCGAACTCCCGCACCGCATAAATACGCACTCCGCATGAGGTATTCTCGTGACGGGGTAGCTAACCCGCCAGATCCTCCCGACTCCCGCACCGCATAGTAACACATACCGCATGCAGGTATTCTCGAATCATAGTCACACGCATCGCATGAGGTATACCTCGACGGTAACACACCGAGTGATCATCCCGAACTCCCGCAGCCCGCATGGTCACACGCATCGCATGAGGTATCCCTCGCATCGAGGGTGGCAAGTCCTCGACATCATAACAAGTCAGGGGGGTATGTGATATAATAGCAGTACAACGGGCTTATCGTTTAACAACGTAAGCACAACAAGAATAACCCCCTCACACAAATATCACAGGACACTAACACACGTAGCATCGTAACATGTTTACTTATCAAACCATCTTACTACACTTTCTAGAAATCAATACAAGACTTTCAAGTAAACCGTTCCTTCTATCTTCCTTAAGTCGTTATACCTAACTTCCCATAAAGCTAGTATAACACTTAAGCTTTTAAAACCAAGTATTTCTTTTCTTTCAAAAATGATTCATAACTCTTTTGAAATACTTCAAGATTCTTATTATTTAAAACTCAAGTCAAAAGACATCAAAGTAAAACCAAAACAATTTCCATACCTTCTTTTTAAACCAATCTTAAGACAAAACCATACCTTCCTTTAAAACAAAGGCACTTTTTTCCTTTAAAAGTCAAGTAGCAATATACTTTTTAAACCAAGTGTCTTACTCTTTTAAAAACAAATAACCTACCTTTAAATCAAGTTACTTCTCCTTTCCCAAAATCAAGTTGTTCATAAGTCAAGTTATCATTTTAAATCCAATGATAAAACCATTCTTATTTTTGAAATCAAGGTAACTTTATTCTTTAAAAGACCACACACCCATTACTCATGAGTGAGGTTTTACAACTTTTTAACCTAATTCAAGTCCTTAATATTTCATAACAAGTCACTTAACTTTGGAATCAAGTCAAGGACACAAAAGGAAAATCAACTTCCTTTAACCACACGCAAGGCTCACCGCACTAAATATATTTCACAAATATCATGCTAGAAAGGATACGAAGAGGTTCACATACCTCGCGACGATTATCGACAATAAGCAAAACGCCCAAAGTACTCTAACCTTGCTCGCTTTTCCACCCTTCAAGTAGAATACGCTACTCGTAGTACTTCAACCTATAAAGGCCACAAAACGCCTATCAACCTCAAGATATCTTCAGAGAATAATTCTAGATACCGCATTCCTTATTCTACTAAAATTCTAAAGACCTCCCGCAACCACATAAATCTCCTCCTCTAACGAGGCCTCGCTACCAAACCAACAATCCCAGGGGTTACACGCCTAACCTGACGTACAATTCTACTCCACAAAAATACTACTAGTCTCATCAGAATACAAATTCTATGTAAATACAGTTCAATTCTTATCCATATTCATTCTACATATAGTATACTCAACTATACATTACTACAACATGTAATATCCAATTACAATAGGGGGACAAAGATCATTACCTCGATAAGCCCAAAATTATCCAAGATTATAAGTCGATCCTAAGCAACGTTTAGCTCCAAATACTTACGCTCCAACCCGCTCCAAGAAACCCTTAGAAGTTTCTAAACAACTTCTCTTAACACTTCATCTAAGCTATGAAGATTTTTCTAGGCTTCGCTTTACGACTATCGAATAAAGTAGTATTTCCTGCTCTTATGTCGATTTCTTTGAATACCACAAGGGATTTAGGCTAAAGTATTTGGAATAACAACAATACTAAGACAACTTTTCTACCAAGTGGGTGTTTTGACGAGAACTATCAAAAGGGGAGGAAGCTTTGACGAGAGCTTTCAAAGGGGAGGGAGTTTTGAGACTTGGAAAATGTTTAATGGATGAAGAAGTCTTGCACTGTATGGGGTATTTATAGAACAATGAAGGGCCAAGATTCAAGCAAGTTGAGGCGATTAGGTAGCTTGTCTGTCAAGTCTTCCACCAAGTGTCCACTACAACATCGGGACATATGTCCACCACAACTTTGGGACATATGTCCCCCACAACAAAGAGACATGTGGCCATCCACTAGCACCAAAAAAACGTCCAAGGCAAGCCCCCACTTGCCCACAAAAATCGTCCAACCTACTCCCATTATCCCAAAGAATTATCTTGCAAGACTTGACTATTTGACTTGTCCACTAGCCCACCATTTTCGTCCAACCATGCCACCTAAGGGTGACACATGTCTCTCCTATCGTCCAAAATATTTCACCTCTAAAAATCTGTAATGCCAAAAATCCGAAAATAAAGTGGGCCCCACAAAACCGATTCCGGAAATAAAATTCCACAATTCTCAAATATTCCAAAAAGTCCAAATACCAAATCTGGGAGTCCAATTCCCATTAATGAACCTTTTTCCTTCACCAAATCCGGAAACCTTTCCGTCGAAAAATCACATCTTTCTTCCTTTCCAATTTTTCTGTTGTATTCTCGCACGCACGCCCTCATATACATACTGAACTACGGTGTAACACTTGTGTCTCATAACATAACCCGACCTATTTGTAGGCTCCTGTATCTCATAACATAACCCTACTATTTGTAGGCTCCTGTATCTCATAACATAACCCGCCTATTTGTAGACTCTGTATCAGATTCATAATATTTTAAACCATCTCTTCTTACTCCTTCTTAAGTCGTTATAACAACTTCCCATAAAGTTATTATAACAACCTTTCATTTTGGAGAACTTAAGGCACTTTCATTTCTTATTACATTAGGGAAAACTAAACCCAAAAGTACTACGTACATTCATACTTATAAAAGAATCATGCCACACCTTCTCTTTTAAATCAATAAACTTCTTCTTTTGAAAACTCAAGTTACATTCTCTTTTGACATCAATCCTCTTAACGTTTGAAATAAATCATGGAAACCATACTTTTTAAATCAAGTCATTCCTTCCTTTAAGAATCAAGTCCCATAACTTGAAAAATAAAGTCTCATAACCTTTTAAGAAATCAAGGTTCATAGTCTTAAAACTTCATAATCCAAACTCTTTAAATTAAGTAACATATACTTTTATGAGCTGTGAATAAGTTATACTCGTTTATAACGATCTTATTAAAGTAGCCATGATCTAGAAAATGTAATACAATTTTGTCTTATCTTAGTTTCTATGTAGATGGAGAATTCTACTCATTTTAATATAATTGATTGTCGATACATTTTTTATTAACGCTGCAATGACTTGTTCGATACCTATTCTCATTAGTGCAGTAAATTAGCAAAGTCATCTCGACTCCAAATACTTCCTAACGACTCTTACCAACATCCTCCATAAGACTTGGTAAGAACTTAGGATAACTTAGACATACCTTTTACATAGAGTAAATCAACATACGTACCTCTTAACTTTTAAGATTAGAAGGAATCATGAAATAACACCACATGTATATTTCATACGTAGAATCATGCCAAAAGGAGGAAGAGGTTCACATACCTCGCGACGACTATCGACAAGTAGCAAAATGCTCCAAAGTACTTCAACCTTGTTAGCTTTTCCACCATTCAAGTAGAATACGCTACACGTAGTACTTCAACCTATAATAACCATGACATGTCTATCAACTCCTAGCTTATCAACGTGGAATAATACTAATTATTAGGTCTCTTATTCTACAGAAATTTGGGCAGCACTTCCTTTGTTTTTACGTATTTTTCCACCTTTTAAGGCCCGAAATCAATAACCAAACATGCCACATTTAAGGCTCAACAACTTAGCTAACCAAAGGGGATTACACGCCTAACAAGACGTGTAAAATTGTGCCCCACAATTGATATCAAGCAGTCCAATAACATGAGCCATTTTCGGCAATCACAAGGATAACACCACATCTATTCTTTTCCATTCCAAGTTGTTATTCTAACATGTTATATAGTTGCAATCAATTATAACAACTATAATCCCTTTCTTATACAACATGCTACGATTATAACTATCGACCAAATTGATTTTCAATTTTAGTGGCTAACATGCCAATTTCGGATTTACGCTTCCAAATTCCATAACATTTATCAATATTCATTCTAAATATCACATGCTCATCTATCAACACTATAACATGTAATATTTAATTACATTAAGAAGACGAAGGTTTTACCTCAATAAGCCCAAATATTATCCAAGACTTCAAGTCGATCCTTAGCAACTTTAGACCCTCTTCTTGACGTTCCAATCCAATCCAAGAAACCCGTAGAAGCTTATGAAGAACTCCTCTTCAAGTTCCAACTCTAACTATGAAAACCCCTTAGGTTTACATGTTAGACTAACGAAAAACGTAGTTTTTCCGGGATTTTTGGATTGGGATATCCTTAGAATACCTCTAGGGATATTAGGTTTGAATATTGGGATTTATGGAGCAAGGTTGCAAAATTTTTCTTGTTCTTGAGAGCCTTGACCGAGAGCCTTACAAGAGCTCAACAAGATGCCAATTGTTTTTCTAAGTGTTTGGAACAAGTCTTGCTACTAGTATAGGATATATACTACAACCAAGGGCCTAGATTAAAACACTTGTGTGGATGAGATGTGGTCAACAAAATCAAGCCAAATGGCTTCGACTTGCTCATTATTTCCGCCCACACGGGTACGCGAGGTGACACGTGTCTCTCCCATGGTCTAAAATATTTCATCTCCTGAAATTCCAATACATTATATAAGTCTCAAATATCAAATTCGGGAACTCAATTCTCATGAATAAATATTTTTCCTTCCCGAGGCTCGAAATAATTTTCAGGAAAAAAACAATTCTTCTTTCATTTCAATCTTAAAGTCGTACTTTCTCACTACATTCTCTTAAACATATCCTGGAATTACGGGGTGTAATATTCTTCCCCCCTTAGAAACATTCATCCCCGAATGTTCTTACGGAGCTCAATCTAACATTTCTTGGTATTATCTCATAAAACTACACTTAATGAAACCTAATTATGCCACATATGGCCCTAATACATCGCACCTGCATATCCATCCATCATAATCCAAATCGCCACGAATTCGCCCGGTTCGCGATCGTGCCTTACCGGCACCCAAGTAGTCATACATCGTGAGTAACCATGAATATAAAACAAGACAGAAACAGCTTTAAAACAATAAGACACGCTTTATCTGATGAAAAGCTTGCCTTTCTAAGATAATATAAATAACTCAAGTTTCATAGCTACATCCCAACTGCATAATAGTACTACGCACTCTAAGGAAGTAACAACTACATGGCGGACAGGCCCCGCCATACCCCGATCAGACAAAACTATCTACAATACAGGAGATCATACCCAAAAGTAGAGCCTCCTAGAAGACGGAGCTCCCGACACCAACGCAAAGATCCTAAGGACGTGGATCTAGCACTGCCGCCTCTTACCGCAGATTAACGCAGCCCCAAGGAGGTCAAGACAACAGTACCAAGTATGTGAAACTATAAAGTACTTTAAAATGAAATCAAAGTATTTAAAACCTTTTCACAAATACAATCGCTTCAATTGCACATAAGTGCCACATCACAAACAACAACAAGAATAAAGATCAGAATGTGTCTATTCTAGGCCGCGAATGATCGGGCAAGGCCAATCGCCCATAGTATCATTCTCGCGTGCCTAGTCCTCGACTTTCGCACTCGCATAGGTCACACATAGACCCGCATGAGGTAGCCCTCGTGATCGGGGCAGCTAACCCCAGATCCGCCTAGGCTCCCGCACCGCATAGCCTCAAAAGACCGTGATAGTCTCAATGCACCGCATAGGAATCCCCGCATCGTGCCAGACGCCCGAATGATCAATCTCGAGCATACCGCTGCCCGCATAGTCTCACAGACCGCATAGCCGATAGACCAAGATCGCGGCAAGCCCTGGATAATAGTCAAGGGGTAGGTGATACAAGAATAAAGATAACTGACTTACCGTTAGCAACGTAAGCACAAAGCAAGAATGACCCTTACACAAAGATTACTAACACGTAGCATCATGATATGTCTACTTATCAAACAATCTTACTACACTTAACAGAGATCAATACAAGGCCTTTATAAACAAACAAGTAAATGCCTTTTATCATTCTTAAGTTGTTATACCTAACTTCCCATAAAGCTAGCATAACTCTTAAGCTTTTGTTTTAAAACCAGATATTTATCTTCTTAAAAAAATGATTCAAGATTCTTTGAAATGTTTTCGCCTTATTATTCGTGCTTAAGCCAGGCATTGCCGTAAGTATTATTCAAAGCTTGCCGTGAGGCATTGCCGTAAGTATTATTCAGCTTAACACTTGTACGCCTACCGCACTATATATATATTGTAAAATATCATGCTTAGGCGTAATCACATACCTTCTCAAATAAACCACCGCCAAGTCAATATGTCGCGCAGAGTCACCATAATAGTCACAGATATCTATCAAAGACTACTCGAGGGTCATTCTAAACAGAGGGTTCACAATTCTACTGAAAGTCGGGCAGCACAACCCTACCCATGAGCTATATAAGTCTCATCAGAAAACAAATTCCATGTGAGTACAGCAGATTATTCTTCTTTAAAACCTTCTACTGTGGTAATAGTTCAATTCTTTTCTCGTGATATTCTTCTAAGTATTTATACTTATCCTTATACTACAACAAGAAGTATTCTCTAATTCAAAAGAGGTTAGGATTATTACCCTCGGTAAGCCCAATAATATCCTAGATAAAGTCGCTACCGAGCAAGGTTTAGCTCCTAAGTTGTACGCCTCCAGAGTCTAAGAAACCTTAGAAGTTCTTCACAACTTCTACCAAAGACTAAGGGATTTGGGCTAGGTATTTTGGGCATTATAACGATACTAGAAGACAACTTTTCTACCAAGGAGTGGGTAGATTTCGGCCAGTTAGGGGGTTAGGCCCTCGCCAAACTCACAAGGAGGGAAGGGTGTTGACTAAAAGCTCACAAAGGGAGAGTGAGGATTTTTCAAGACTGAAGATTTGTGGACGAAGAACTCTTCATCTAAAGGGGTATTTATAGGTCAAGAAGTGGCCAACCAATGGCCAAGATTAAGACAAGTGCAAGGCAAGTGTAGGTGAGGATTAACTATACACAAATATCCTACCAACTCCTCGACTTGTGCACAAGGCACAAAAACGTGCCAAGGTTTCTTCAATTCGCCCAAATGGACGATTCAAGTCCACCAACGGGAGGGTGCCAAGTGTTTCTCCCGCTGGTCCAAAATGTTTCGCCTCTAAAAATCCGCAAAATTAGAAATGGCATAGCCGAATTTTCCCTACGAAAGTCGTGGAAACGCTTTCGCCGAAACGATTCTTTGCCGAGTCAGGTACAAAAACGCCCAAGGCTAACTTTAAAGCCAAACTTTTCAGACGTATTCCCCACGCATATACTCCGAAATACGGTATAACATTCTCCTCCTTAGAAACATTCGTCCCGAATGTTCCTTCTCAAGACGCTTATCGGAAGCTTAAACAGCTAGCAAATGCCACACACGCCACAAAACAACACTTAGGCATAAATGATAATGGAAATTTACAAGTAGGAAAGTGAATTACCCGAGGTGTGGAGAATAGTGAGGATACTTCGCCTCATGTCCTCCTCGCTTCCCACGCCATCTCCTCCTCGAGCTCGCTCCGCCACAAGACTTTGACGGAAGCCACGCCCTTCGTCCGCAGACGCCTAACTCGACGATCGACTATCGCTATGGGAATCTCCTCATACGATAACCCCTCACACCGACATCGCCAACGGTGTACCCTAGATGGATCCCCGATACATCTCCTCAAAGATAGATACGTGAAACACCGATGCACCGCTTCCGACGGACGGCAGATTCAACTCGTAGCAACCTTGCCTACCTCGCGACAACCAAACGCCCAATGTACTGGGCCGAAGTTTCTTCTTCCGAATCTCATCACACCATTCATGGGTGACACCTTTAGAAAACCCAATCATGAACTCGAACTCAAGATGCCGACGACGATGATCTCGTGATACGACTTCGCCGACTCGAGTCATTAATAGCCGCCTGATAAGCTTCACCTTATCCATCGCTCACGCACCAAATCGTCCCACTAGCCGCACTCGCCCACATCGAACCAACCTATAGGCGACCGCACTTCCTCCCATACAAGGCCTCATAAGGCGCCATCTCAATACCTGAGTGGTAGCTATTATTATACGCGAACTCAACTAGAGGCAAATGATCCTCCCAACTACCATCGGGTCAATAACACAAAGCTCGCAGATATCCTCAAGAGTCCGATAGTGCGCTCGCTCGTCCGTCTGCTCGGATGAAATGCGCACTGTGCTCACCGCCCCTAAACCCTCTCGAAGCGACCTCCGTAAGTTAGCCAGAACCGGGCTCTCTGTCGATATGATCGGGCGGGACTCCATGCACCGACGATCTCTGATGTAAAGTCCGCATAATCCTCACCAAAAGTCATCCGACGGGAAGAAAGTGGGCTGATTTCACACCGCCGACGATAATCCATATAGAATCATGTCTCTCCGAAAGCGCGAGGTAATCCCGCGATGAAGTCCATGTTGATTACCTCCCACTTCCGTGTCGATCTCAATCGTTCAGAATAAACCACCGTGCCTCTCGTGCTCTACCTTCACCGCCGACAACACCGCACCGAGCTACGAACTCGCAACGCCCCTCTTCAAGCCATCCCACCAATACACCGATCTAAGGTCGTCGTGGTACATCTTAGTCGCACCCGATGGATAGAGTAACGCCGCGTGTGCTTCCTCAAGAACTCCAAGTCCTCAAACATCCGAACACATACCGCTTCTCAAACCTTAGCACCCCATCGTGCTACCGAAAGCGACCCTTGCCCTCACGTAAGAGTCAGATCACGATATCGAATCAAAGCCGATCTCGAATCCGCTGCTCTTCACCTCCTCGATGACGGAAGACTCGCAACCTCACGAACTCTAACCCCACCGCTATCGTAATCAATCAAACGGACACCAAGGCTCGCTAATCGATGCAAATCACGAACCATGTCCTCCTTTCTAGTCGCACATCCGATAGGCTCCCATCGACCTACGACTAAGAGCATCCGCCACAACATCGCCTTCCCGTGGTACAGATATCAACATCGTAATCCTTAAGCAACTCTAACCACCGCCTCGCCGTAGTTCACTCCTCTGGTCAAGATATACCGAGGCTCTGTGGTCTGTATAAATATCCACGCGAACCCCATACAAATAGTGCCTCCAGATCTTCAAAGCGTGAATCACTACCGCCAACTCCAAATCACGCGGGTAGTTCCTCCGTGTTTCTTCACCGCCGACGCATATGCTATAACTCGCCATGCCGCATCAACACACATCCCAACCCGATGCCCGACGATCACAATACACCACATAACCGTCGACCTCCGAAGAGTAAGAACGGGCGTCGCCAATCTCTTTTCAAGAATCGAAACCCCGCCACAAGCATCACCATCAAACTTGGCCGCTCTCGAGTCACTTAGTCAACGGTGCGTAGATAAGCAAACTTCTCCACGAACCGCCGATAATAACCCGCAAGGCCCGTAAAATCGCGAACCTCTGGTCGAGTAGAGGTTCAGGCCAAGTCCTCGATCGCTTCGATTCGCCAGATTCACTGAATGCCATCGCCCCACAATATGCCCGAGAAACGCCATCAAGTCAACCAAAACTCACATTTGGAAAACTTGGCGCATAATCGCGATCTCGAGAATCACAAGATAGCCTCAAATGCTCCGCATGCCCCGCCTCGAGCGAGAATAAACCAAGATATCATCAATGAACACTATCACAAACGGTTCAAAAATGGTTTGAACACTCGTTCATCAAATCCATGAATACCGCACGAGCATCGTCAACCCAAAAGACATGACTCAACTCATAATGCCCGCACGGTCCGAATGCAATTCTGTGGACATCCACCTCTCTCGACACGAACTCGATGATAGCCCGAACGCAGATCAATCTTGAGAAACATCTCGCGCTCGCAATCGTCGAACAAATCATCAATCCCGGGAAGCGGGTATTCGTTTAATGGTCACCTTGTTCACCGCTCAGAATCAACACACATGCGCAGCCGCCCCGCCCTTCTTCTTCACGAACAATACCGCGCTTCTGCGAGAAACACTAGGTCCGATAAAACCCTTCTCCAAAGAAATCCCTGCTGGTCCTTCAACTCTCTCAACTCGGCAAAGCATTCAGTATGGCGGAATGGAAATAGCCGAGTGTCCGCAATATGTCAATACAAAACTCAATCTCCTCTCGTGAGGGATACCCGAGGTCATCCGAAACACGCCCTGGGAACTCACGACCATCGAATCGATCAAAGTCCGTACCGCAGCCTTCGATCAAACACCCGAACGAGATGGTAGATATACCCTTCTCGCACCATCTTCCTAGCCTCGAGGTAGAAATAAACCTACCTCTACGATACCGTGCTCTCCCACTCAACAACCGGCCTCAGAAACCGGAACCGCATTACTTCTCTCTCTCAGCCTACATTGGCGTAAAGAAGCTTCAGCCAATCCATCCCCATAATCACGCCGGTCAATCATCTCCAACTCTATCAAGTCGCCAGTGTCCGACGATCAGAATGGTCACAGACAAGCTCTATATACCCGCCGAGCTACCACCGAATCACCCATCGCGTAGCTACCTCGAAAGTGGTCTATGGACTCGTGCTCTATCCCTATCCTACTAGCAACAAGGGGAGATATATAGACAGAGTAGAACCCGATCTATCAAAGCATACACATCAAACCCGTGAACCGAGCAAGGTACCGTGACGACATCAGCGAGGCCTCCGATCCTCGCTACCGGACAAAGCATATACGCGGCTCGAGGACCGCGAATCGGGACTCGCGCTTACGACTCGCCACACCGCTGATCCACGTGTACCTGCTCTCCGGGCGAGTAATCGCTGGGATGGCAGCCGCAATGCACTCGTAGCCGAGCCCTACCACCGCCGCCCGGCCGACAAATCTCGCAGTGACCGCCGCCACAAGTATAGCAAGCTCCCGAGTACGCCTCCCGTAATGGTATTCGCCACAACGGGCACACCGAGCACTCGAACGGTTAGCACCTCGCTACTCGAAATCAAGTCCCGGGCCCCGACCGCCTCGATCGCTCGGGCCGGCTGAATGAGGTAGAGCGCTCATACCGGCCGTGGTGCAAATCGACTTCGCTGACGCCGCCACCCCGAGGACCACCAAAAGAACCGCCGCTCGCCTTCTTCGCCGCTGATATCGCTTACCCGGCGGTCTCGCGCCTCGCATCCTAGCGCATGAGCTCGCACGCGGTAATGTCCATACCCTACCGAAGAGAAACACCCGCATACGACTCGCCATATAATCATCTAGCCCTGACGTAGCGGTGTACTCCTATCCTCCATATCCGCTACCAACGCCGGGACATATCTAGCCAAAGAATCAAACTCGACATCAGATTCTCGACGGCAAGGCCCCCGCCTCAAAGAAGCAGTTAATCTATCACTGCGCTCCTCATCCGCGAGGCAAGAAGTGTGAGAAAAGCCTCAAAACTCATCCCATACCGCCGAGGTGCATGCTCTCCCGAAAGCTCCTATGAATCAAACCAATCGATCGGCGGTCACGCAGCCGACGCGAACCGAATGTCACAGCCTCGCCTCAAGCCCCGATCACCCGTGATAATCCTCGCACTGACGGATGAACTCGCGATCATCCTCCGCCGACCAGAAACTCGCGGCTACAACTCAAGAAATCTCGCACTTCAAACTATTCGCCTCTGCACTACGGTGCGATCGAGCCGAGCCGAACTGCCGTGATCCGCCTCTCTCGACGGCCACAACTTTAGCCAAAAGTCCATCTCTCAGACTCCTAACTCTCCGCCCCAGCCGCGGGATGAGGCGCTGGTACTGTGGTCTCGCTGGGCCAAGGCGCCATAGAACTCGCCGCTCCTCGTATAGATCGGGCCTCGAGCCTCGTGACTGGTGTCTCGCTAGCAGCCTCCTCCGCTTTGCCCTTCTGGGCCCGGTTGCCTTACGCGAGGCATAATCACATAGAAAGGAATACGTTAGAGGGTCCAACCTATAACACGCCTCTAAAGCACGATCTCGTAATGAGAAGAATGGAAACCAATCCTAAATATCCTATAGCCTCTCGACATCGGGTGCACAACACACCGATAATCAAGACTTACTAGATACGGCTCAGACACTTTCCGAGGATTAATCGCTCGATACTACTTTTGTCACGACTGCCCGGCCCGTGGATCGTGCCTCACCGGCACCCAAGTAGTCATACATCGTAGTAACCAATGAATATAAAACAAGACAGAAACAGCTTTAAAACAATAAGACACGCTTTATCTGATGAAAAGCTTGCCTTTTCAAGATAATATAAATAACTCAAGTTTTGCGCTATATCCCAACTGCATAATAGTACTACTGCACTTAAGGAAGTAACAACTATGGCGGACAGTGGCTCCCGCCATACCCTCGATCTGCATAAAACTATCTACAATACAAGTGAGATCATACCCAAAAGTAGAGCCTCCGAGAAGATGAGCTCCCGACACCAACGCAAAGATCCTAAGGACGTGGATCTAGCACTGCCGCCCTTACCGCAAGATGAACGCAGCTCAAGGAGGTCAAGATAACAGTACCAAGTATGTGAAACTATAAAGTACTTTAAAATGAAATCAAAGTATTTAAAACCTTTTCACAAATACAATCGCTCAATTGCACATAAGCCACATCACAAACAACAACAAGAATAAAGATCAGAATAGTCTATTCTAGGCCGCAATGATCGGGCAAGGCCAATCGCCCATAGTATCATTCTCAAGCGTGCCTAGTCCTCGACTTTCGCACTCGCATAGTCACACATAGACCCGCATGAGGTAGCCTCGGATCGGGGCAGCTAACCCCCAGATCCGCCTAGGCTCCCGCACTCGCATAGCCTCAAAAGACCGTGATAGTCTCAACAGATCGCATAGGAATCCTCGCATCGTGCAGACGCCTGAATGATCAACTCGAGCATACCGCTGCCCGCATAGTCTCACAGATCGCATAGCCGTGATAGACTCGCATCAAGCGGCAAGCCTCAGATAATAGTCAAGCGGGCAGTGATACAAGAATAAAGATAACTGACTTACCGTTAGCAACGTAAGCAAAGCAAGAATGACCCCTTACACAAAGATTACTAACACAGTAGCATCATGATATGTCTACTTATCAAACAATCTTACTACACTTAACAGAGATCAATACAAGGCCTTTATAAACAAACAAGTAAATGCCTTTTTATCATTCTTAAGTCATATACCTAACTTCCCATAAAGCTAGCATAACTCTTAAGCTTTTGTTTTAAAACCGATATTTATCTTCCGTTAAAAAAATGATTCAAGATTCTTTGAAATGTTTTCGCTTCTATTATTCAAAGTATTGCAGGCATCGCCGTAAGTATTATTCAAAGCTTAAGCCAGGCATTGCCGTAAGTATTATTCGCTTAACACTTGTACGCCTACCGCATCATATATATATTGTAAAATATCATGCTTAGGCGTAATCACATACCTTCTCAAATAAAACCACCGCCAAGTCAATATGTCGCGCAGAGAGTCACCATAATAGTCACGTATATCTATCAAAGACTACTCGAGGGTCATTCTAAACAGAGGGTTCACAATTCTACTGAAAGTCGGGCAGCACAACCCTACCCGTGAGCTATATAAGTTCATCAGTGAAAACAATTCCATGTGAGTACAAAGCAGGATTATTCTTCTTTAAAACCTTCATCGTGGTAATAGTTCAATTCTTTTCTCGTGATATTCTTCTAAGTATTTATACTTATCCTTATACTACAACAAGAAGTATTCTCTAATTCAAAAGAGGTTAGGATTATTACCCTGTAAGCCCAATAATATCCTAGATAAAGTCGCACTGAGCAAGGTTTAGCTCCTAAGTTGTACGCCCCAGAGCTCCAAGAAACCTTGAAGTTCTTCACAACTTCTACCAAAGACTAAGGATTTGGGCTAGGTATTTGGGCATTATAACGATACTAGAAGACAACTTTTCTACCAAGGAGGGGGTAGATTTCGGCTAGGCTAGGGGTTAGGCCCTCGCCAAACTCATGCGGAGGGAAGGTGTTGACTAAAAGCTCACAAAATGGAGAGTGAGGATTTTTCAAGACTTGAAGATTTGTGGACGAAGAACTCTTCATCTAAAGGGGTATTTATAGGTCAAGAAGTGGCCAACCAATGGCCAAGATTAAGACAAGTGCAAGGCAAGTGTAGTGAGGATTAACTATACACAAATATCCTACCAACTCTCGACTTGTGCACAAGGCACAAAAACGTGCTGGTTTCTTCAATTCGCCCAAATGGACGATTCAAGTCCACCAATGGAGGGTGCCAAGTGTTGCCCTCCCGCTGGTCCAAAATGTTTCGCCTCTAAAAATCCGCAAAATTAGAAATGGCATAGCCGAATTTTCCTACGAAAGCGTGGAAACGCTTTCGCGAAAACGCATTCTTTGCCGAAGTCAGGTACAAAAACGTCCAAGGCTAACTTTAAAGCCAAACTCTTTGTACGTATTCCCTTACGTACATACTCTGGAAATACGGGGTATAACACAAACGAGGAAACAAATCTAAAGTGTGCACCATCACTATTTACTCCCATTCATGGCCAAAAAGGATTCTCTTTCGTACTTTCCTTTAGTCATAACTATAAGCACTTCAATTCTTTCAACCTATGTTCTCCTTTTCTTACTTATCATATTCTTCTCAGATTTCCAAACTTATTCTAGCATACGTACATAATCTCAATCATCGCTTCTGTTTTTTTTTATCCTTGGAGTTACTATATCCAACTTGGTCATTTTTTTGTTCTCACGACCCAGTTCCGGTGGAACGCGTCCACGAACTCGTACAACGACTAACTAAACTTTAGCCTTACACCCTCGTGACCCTATCACATAGCGGGACTACCTCCAACTGACCACACTCCATTCCATGCTACGGCTGACCCAACAACCCATACCCACCCATAGTCGCACTTAATTCTCATTCTTGGTCCGAAATAAATCTTACTACCCGAGACGGCCTTGTACATCTAAGGTCTCGCGTTATCAATATTCTAAGGTTCAAAATGTTTTTCCAAGTTCCAAGCTTTCATTATCACCCCACATACTGAAATGTAGCTTCTCAAAATCAGAAAATCTTGTTGTCTTAATCACAACAACTTTAATTACTCCATACCATTATTATTCACATAATCACTAAAGAGTAACATAGATTAATAGTTACGCCTGTAATTCCAAGAGGATGAGATGAGAACGCATTTAAAGGAAATAAGATTCGAATTTGGAAAAAGAAAAAAGTTGGCAGAATATTTTTTGGACAGTTTTACAGTCAACTTTGGAGCAGTATATCTCCTAGTATATTGGGAGTTTTTAGGTGTTGCAAAAGCCTAATATGAATTCCATTGAGTCTAGTTTCCAACGCAACAAACCGCTCGTCGATAGGACATGAGAGTAGAAAGTTATGGATGTTACAAGATCAGCTGACAGAAGAGACAGGTTAGGTGCCGCGCGCCAAAACCCCAAATTGTCTGAAGTTGCAGCGCCGAGGCGGGATTTTTTGCAAAAATGGGGCAAATTTAGAAGATATTTATGTAAAGAACCTATGGGAGGGCGACAAATGTCCCTCCTAACTTGTATAACAAGATAAAGGCTATATATGACCAAGTCTTGCTAGATTAGAATCATTTCCAAGACTTCACCCAAAATTGCTCTTCTCTTCCCTTCTCTCTCAAATGGTTAAAACCCTAAGCCTAAATGAGATTTTTGGAAAGGAAACAAAGAAGGAAATATGTGGGCGAGCTTGTAGGGGGTTCGTATAGATGATTTTAGTGGGAAGAAGAATATCGGAAAGAGGGCTAAAGTGGGAGAGATTGTTGGACTATTTTGGGCTTATCAAGGTAACCACTTTGTCCTCTTAAGTGATTGAAGATTTCTTATTGTTGTAGTTATACATTTTAACAAACATGAGATATATGTATTGGAGATTAATAAGTGTTATGGATATTAGAAGCCTAACCGAAATGACTCATAGCCATTTGAAATTGAAATACAAGCTGGTCGATAGTTAGAATCGCCGATGTTATCTAATTGAATATTGTAGTTATTATAATCGATTGTGGCTATATAACATGTTAGACTAAACAACTTGATGGAAAAAGGAATTGGAAAAGACTTTACATCGTTGTTGCATTGTAGCCATTTGGCATTGAAATGTCGGATCGCTTGGATATTAATTGTGGGAAGAATTTTACACATCCTCGTTAAGGCGTGTAATCCCCTTTGGTTAGCTAAATTGTTGAGCCTTAAACGTGGCATTTGGTTATTGATTTCGCCTTGAAAAAGGTGGAAAAGTATGTAGAAACAAAGGAAGTCAGCCCAATTTTCTCAGAGAATTAAGTGACTTTACACTGGGATATTCTACGCTTAAAGTTAGAAGTTAATAGACGATATGGTCATTATAGGTTGACATACTACGCCCGATATATTGACTTAGCAAGTGGATTGAACCAAGAGGTATGTGGAAACTTTCTTATCTCTTGAACACGAGTAGTTATAAATGTATAGTACGTGGACGCATTTGTGATTTAAATGAATT
Organism: Przewalskia tangutica; assembly: GCA_029844215.1. Taxonomy (NCBI): domain Eukaryota; kingdom Viridiplantae; phylum Streptophyta; class Magnoliopsida; order Solanales; family Solanaceae; genus Przewalskia; species Przewalskia tangutica. The sequence goes on from CM056721.1 coordinate 108,028,180, forward strand.
TAATTTCATTCGTATCCTTGACTTGTTTTAAAATGTCCAAGTTGGTCGAGTTAGGAATTAACTCACTTGTTTTAAAGATTAAGGATATCTTAGTTTCTAAAGTTAAGAGACTTGAAGTATTTTGAAAGTATATGATACTTGTTTTGTTTTGAAAGTATAAGTCTCTTGGATATAAAGAAGAATGTAATTGTTTAAAGTATAAAGTTAGTATAACGACTTTATGGGAAGTTGGTTATAATACCTTTATGGAAAGATGAAAGAGTGGTTTACTCTAGTAATGTAAATAATGATAAATGACTTGAAATGAAGAAAGACAAATTGATTTCAAGGCATCAATTGCTTAAGGTTTTAAAGAAAGAAGTCACTTGATTTAGAAGTCTTTAAATGTAGTTCTAAAAGGTATCAGGACTTGTTTTGAAAAGTAAATATGACTCGATACTACTGCTATTAGTATCTTGAAGTTTTATATGAAAATAGTCATTTACAAGAATAGAAGTACGTAGTACGTCAAGTTAAATTCTGCATTTCATAACGACATGATAGTACTTAAGTAAACTAAAATGAGAGTGTATATTAACAAGGCTAATAAGAAGTTGTGATTTCTTAACTTGCTTATGTTATGTATGATGTTTCCAGAAGCTTATGTTATGCATTTATGTTCCAGAAGGCTTATGTTATGCATTTATAAACCGGTAGTGCTTATGTTATGTATGATGTTCTGCAGAGTGCTTATGTTATGTATGATAGCCTGCTATGCTAGGTTATGTTATTTCATGGTAACCCCCGTTACTACTTATTCCATGGATTTGCTACCCATGATACGAGCGCGGGCTTATCATGGCCCACCGCCCACGCGGTGAAATAGTCCTACGCGTGAAATAGTCCCACGCGAGGCGATGACTCATCATGGGTCCACAGACCTATGCGGTGAAATAGTCCCGAGTAGGATTGCATAATGATACTACTAAAGCGTGGCCCTACTTGATCACGAGCCTCCTATTTTTACGCAAAGAAAGATACTCTGTTTACCTCATTGTTAGTAAGACACAAAGGTAATCGTTATTCGAGTTATCATACATGTCTCTAGCTTTATTTTAGACTTATGATTTCATTACAAGATTTCTTGGCCACATACTTGGTACATGTTGTACTAACCTCCTGGGCCGCGCTCATGCCGCAGTAGAATATACAGTTGACGATCCTCACTCTTAGGATCGCTGTGCATCGGTTGAGACGCTTCATTATTCCGCAGGCTTATCCTCGTTCGCATCCCCGGTATTGCTTGGTCGTGGTACATTCTCGGGTACGGCAGGCCCCGCCCCATCACAACTGATTATTCTGTAGGTCCGTAGTCATGTTCTGGATTGGGTCAGAAAGAAAAAATAAATATAATCGATGTTTTTGGGTTACGATATTTTACTTGGCGTGGCCTTATCCGCCAACATGTTGATATTTAATGTCTAAGTATTTTTATGAGTTGTGTTTGTTCCGCGGCTATTCTCCTCGACGATACCGAACGGGTGCCTGTGTAGGCACCGCGCCCGGCCTGGTCGTGACAAAAGTGGTATCGTGAGCGCTTAGTCCTCTGAAAGTGTCTACGCATCGTGTCCAAAGATAGTCTTGATTATCTACAGTGTGTGCACCACATCTATAACCGTGAGGTTGCAAGACATTTAGGATTGGTTTCATTCTTCTCACTCTAAGATCGTATGACAGAGCCGTTGTTAGGTCGCTCTCCTAACGAGTTATGTTGATCGCAATGGCAGAAAGGCAACAGCTGACCTAGGAAGGATTATGTGGATCGCGATCCGTGCTGGTAATAATTATTGTATAGTTGGTATTATGACATACCGTCACGACCAACCCGCCCGCGGATCGTGCCTTGTTATACCCCGTATTTCCAGTATGTACGCAGGGACGTACGTAGAAAATTTGAACTTGTGATTTAGGCTTGGCCGAATTCTTTTTGTTCACAACCCCCGATTAGAGTCGCTCGACTAAACGCTTTCACCTTTCGTAGGGGAATTTCCGCTATGTCATTTTTAATTTTTATGATTTTTCCGAGAGACGAACATTTTGGACCAAGAGGGCGCCACTTGGCACCCTCTCATCGAGCACATCAGGCGTTGGCTTCGACGACAGTGACTATTTTTGTCAAGTAGTAGGTAGGATATTTTGTGTGTAGTTGATAAGGTGCACTTGGCAAGATCTCGCCCTACACTTGCCTTGCACTTGGCAAGATCTCGCCATTGGTCAGCCTTCACTGACCTATAAATACCCACCCTTTCAAGACTAATTCATCCACAAAATTGCCTAGTCTTGAAAGCTTCTTCCTCCCCTTAGCGTAGTGTCTCGCCGAGAGCCCTCTTCCCCTCGCCGAGAGTTCCCCATTGGGTAGCCGAGGGTATACACCCCCTCCTGGGTGCTAGCCGGGTACCCCTAGCCTAGTTGTTTTCAGATAATACCCCCTCTTGGTAAAAATACTCAAAAGTATTGTTATAATGCCCAAATTACCTTAGCCGTATACCTTGTAGTATTCTAAGGTTATACTTATACAAAAAGCCCGCTTATACTATTATACTTCCCGTCACCACAAAACCAACCCTAAGTAAATCTTCACCCGTAGTTGGTTATAAGTGAAGTTGGTTAGAACTTCTAAGGGTTGTTTGAGCTGCCTGAGCGCACTGAGTAGAGCTAAACCTTGCTCGTGATCGACATTTAAACTAGATAATTACGGGCTTATCGAGGTAAATATCTGGTCCCCTATCAGAATTGGAAATTACACGTTGTTGATTATATAGTTGAAGATACTATATATAGAATCGAACGTAGTTATCGGCAATGTCTTTCGACTTAAGCCCAATAATAAGAAACCTTTTCCTAGTATGTACGTAAGACGCACGAGAAAATTTGAACTTGAGAATTAGGCTCGCCGAAATTAATTTTGTTCACAACACCCTGCTAGAGTCGCCGACTAAACGCTTTCACACCTTTCGTAGGGAATTTCCGCTATGTCATTTTTAATTTTTATGGATTTTTCCGAGAGATTTAAACATTTTGATCAACAAGAGGGCGACACTTGTCACCCTCTCACTGGAACACCTTGGGCAGTAGTGAGGTCAGCCGAATGGCCATTGGTCGGGTCGGGGTTGGTAGGATATTTTGGTGGTAGATGGATATGCACTTCGCAAGATCTTCGCCCTACACTTGCTATGCACTTGGCCAGATCTCGCCATCGGTTGGCCTTCACTGACCTATAAATACCCACCCCTTCAAGACTAATTCATCCACAAATTGCCTAAGTCTTGAAAGCTTCTTCCTTCCCCTTAGTGTGTTGTCTTGGCCGAGAGCCCCTCTCTCCCCTTGGCCGAGAGTCCCCAGCTGGTAGGCCGTGGCAGACACCCTCCTGGTGCTAGCCATGGGCACCCCTAGCCTAGTTGTTTTCAGATAATACCCCCTCTTGGTAGAAATACTCTCAAAAGTATTGTTATAATGCCCAAATTACCTTAGCCGATACCTTGTAGTATTCTAAGGTTATACTTATACTAAAAGCCCGTAAATACTATTATACCTCCCTTCACCACAAAACCGAAACCCTAAGGAAATTCTCCATAGTTAGTCGGAGTATTAAGTGTTGGTTAGAACTTCTAAGGGTTGTTTGGAGCTGGCCTGAGCGCACTGAGCAGAGCTAAACCTTGCTCAGATCGACATTTAAACTCTGATAATTATGGGCTTATCGAGGTAAATATCTTGTCCTCTATTGTAATTAGAAATTACATGTTGTTAGACTATATAGTTCAAGTATACTATATATAGAACTGAACGCTGTTATCGCAATGTCTTTGACTTAAGCCCTAATAATAAGAAACCTTTCGAAAGAAGAGTACCGAATCAGATTTACATAGATCAGACATGAGACTTGTAGCTTTTCTCGCGAGGTAGAATTGTGCACGCCCGTTAGATTGATAACCCCGTTGGCTTCGATAGCCTACCCGACAGAGAGAGATTTACGCTGCATGTGTGGGAGGTGCCGAATTTTCAGAATGTTCTACGGCGGATCTAAATGTTAATGTCACTGTGGCCTTATAGGTCAAGTACTACGGTGGCGCGATCTACTTGGCTTACGAAGTAGCCGACTGGAAGTACTGAGCGCTTTTTGCTATTAGTCGATACTGCCGCGAGGTACGTGAACCTCTTCCTATCTCTTCTAGCATGATACGTGTGAACTATGTAGTACGGTAGACGCATACGTGCTAAATGTATTTGATTATTTAAAACATAAAGTGTTATAACCGCTTTACGGGAAGTCAAGTTATAAATACTTTATGTTGGTAAGAAAATACTTGTGGTTTTTAAAAGGTAATCGATCCGAACTATAACCGCTTGTTATGTGTTAATAAAGAACTTGAAGTATTTCAAAAGATTTTTGAATCATTTCGAAAGAAGAAGTAATACTTGGTTTTTGAAAACTTAAGAGTTATACTAGCTTTACGGAAGTTAGGTAATAACGCTTAAGAATGTTTTACCGATTTCTAAATCGAACGTATCGACAAACCATCGCAAATAAGTAATAAAAGGAAATGTTTTGACAGATTTAGTATTATTAAAATCAAGAGAAACTTCCATCCGCATGTGCTAAGACGAGACAAAATGATGTTTCCTAGATCATGGTCATTGAATAAGATTGCTATAAACAAGAATATCCTACTCACATATAAGACTTATGTTTCTCGATAGTTTAAAGGAGAATTGTATTCTTAAATGAATAAGACTATGAACTACTAAACCTTTCTAAAATAAGAAACGTGAACATTTGAAATTAGGCAAACTCGACGCTCGATAATAATGTTGTTACTTGATTTTACAAAGATAAGTGTTTTAATTCACTTCAAAAGATAATCACTCTATTTTCATATACTACGTATCAGGTGACATTTGTGAAAGTAACGATCTTTTAAAAAGGTTAATGTATGAAGTACTTGGGGATGTAAACCCAATACGCTGATATATAGTAAAGTACTCGCGGTATAACTTGATTGTGTTGGTTTGTGATAGCCTTGTAATACCTTCGCGATGCTTTGATAATTAATCATATTAGGACGCCACGTGTTAGTATTCTCGCGACGCTGTAAAGGGGTTTTCTCGATTGGCTTATGTTGTTTAAACGATAAACCGTTATGTTGGTATTATACCACCACCGTGTTTCCGGGTTAAGCCGCTCCGACGCGGTAGACTCAGCGGTCTGGGACCATGATTCGAGAATACCTCACGCGGTCCCGGGGCCTATGCGAGCTACGAGTTCCGTGTTAGCGCGCCTTATGGTCACGCGGTCTACGCGCGCGGATCGCGAGTCCAGATCGACGCCGGAGTAGCACCGACGCGGTTATACCTCACGCGCCTACGAGATCGCCTACGCGAGTCGCGGAGTTGTGGCTAGACGCGCACATTTGATATTGCGCGAGCACCGCCTTTGATCATGCGACGGCCAGACAGATATCATGATACATTTTATGACCTTGTTAGTACTGGTGTTAGAGCTCGCTATGCCTTCGCATTTACCCCGCACTATTTTAATCGACACAGCGGACTCGTTGTTCATATGTATTCCTCGTGCTTTTCTATCATCGATCGCAGCAGTGAAGGTATTCCGCGCATGATTGATGTCATGCGCGAGACCCATTGTTATATCGAGTGATGACTTCGAGGGCGCGAGTCCCCGACTTGATATGACCGCTATTTGTCAGGAATCGTAGTTTGGTTATCATACATGTCTCCCGCTTTATATAGACTACTATGATTTCATTTACGCATTTTCGCCACATACTCTGCACTGCCAGATCGACTCCTTCTGGGCCGCTCATGCCGCAGTAAAGGTACACCGCCGCCGATCCTCGCCTGTGGTCACAGTCATATTGGGAAAGCTCCGCTTCTCCGAGGCTTATTCGTATAGTCCCCGCCGTTGTAGGTATTTACATTCGTGGTATGGCGGGCCCCGTCCCGCCATGGTTGTCATATCATTTCTGAGGTCAGAGTAATCAAGGCGTGGTTTGTAAAAAGGATTAAACTATTCATTTGTAAGAGTTGTTATTTATATATACGCCGAAAGGCAAGTTTTCCTCGACATCGCTTTGTACTTCATTTGTTTCATGATGTGTTTAAGTTCCGCTATTACTGATGTTGTATCACTAGGGTGCCCGGTAAGGCACCGCCACGCCCAGTTCGGTCGTGACAAAAGTGGTATCGTGAGTAGTTAATCCTCTGAAAGTGTCTACGCATCGCATCCAGAGTTCGACATCTGCACAGCGCACCACACCAATAATCGTGAGGCTATAGGATATTTAGGATTGGTTTCTATTTCTTCTCACTCGAGATCGCGCCTTAGAGTCGTGTTGTAAGTCAACCTCTAACGATTTCTTTCCTCACCGCTATGCCCGCGCAGGCAACCCGGCCCGTGAGGCAAGGCAACAGAGGAGACGCGAGCAGAGTACAGAGGGTTACGCGGCACAGCCCACTACCACCTGGGCGGTGCTTCATTCGGGAGTTCTCGCGACGCCACCAATTTCCCACAGAGTTTAGCACGGCAAAGCAGCTCCATCAAGCGCCATGATATTTGAACCTTCGCCCACGACCGGAACAGAGAATATAGATTTCGCGAGGCGACCGTTATTAACTATGGATTTGACTACCGAGAGTATACCGATGTACCACGAGTCTTGACTATCTAAGAGAGGGTCAGGCTGCAGTAATTCTTCATTGGGCTCGAGCATGGCCTCGGTACGCTTACGCGCAGCAGCCGAAAAACATAGAGATCGACGTTAACGGCGACAGCAGGTAGAGGCCAGAGCAGAAGGTCCTTTAGTAACTTTTGAGGCGTAGACGCCTCACCAACAGACAGATTACGCACATCCACCAAAGGCGTAAAGGTCCTCCACAGGTTCGTGACGCTCGAGGTACGCAGAGTTGGTCGAGCTCCGTAGCTTCCGCTCACAATACACGGGCGTTCCAAACATCTAGATTCGCTTTTTCTCGTTGTTCACAGCTGCGTGCGCCATCTCGTGAATGTCGCCTTTAGTTGGTACTTGTTGCACGGCATGACCGCCGTGGTCCGATGTCGAAAGAGTGTCCTCGCGGGCGACTTAGCCTTCGTGATCGCGGGTAGTTTGTCATCTTCCTTAGCTGCGCTCTACTGGGTGCTTGATTAGAACGACTACGGAGTGAAGCAAGAGATATAGATATATCCTTAACCCTCTGTAGATCTCAGATGCGTGTTAAGCGAGTATACCTTAAGTGCTATGTTCGATAGCAAAGGTGTTAGTTGTGATTAGAAATCACGGTGGGTTAACCGAGTAAGATTTTGGGGATGTAGAAGGCGAGCCTTAGAGTTTTATACGCAGAGACCTTAGAGGTAAGGCCATCTCGAGTAAGAGATGTATTGTTTATGTTTGACCTTATAGGAGTGCATAGTGCACGCGAGTTATGTCAGGGATTAGTCCCCGAGTAGCGTGGAATGAAAGAGGTAGTTGAGCTAAGAAGACCGCTAGGTTTTCGTAACGTGATTAGCGAGATTGTTCCGCCGGAGCTAGTATGACGCGCGCTGCCGCCGGTCTGCCGAGGCCACGCTGGCGTCAACCCGCCGCAGTTTGGGCGCGGGTCGGGCCAGGTGGTCCCGCTGGGTTGGTTACGAGGGTGTTAGCCCGAGTTTAGTTAACCAACGCATTTAATTCGTGGACGATTCGACCAGAGTCGCCGGCGAGGTCAACCGCCTCGTCTTCTAGAAAGACCGCTTACTCGGCACAGGTTACGCGAGATGATATATCAAAAGTTGTAAGGCTGCACGGTGCCTACCTTCACCTTATGGCGCATGCTGAGCCTGTGGTACTACTGCTTTGTTTCGAAGTTTTACCAAGCAGGTTAAAAACTCAAAGTAGTCTCAGACCACATTCGCCTCTGCCTGTTTCGATTTCGTGGATAGTTGCGAATTGTTATCTCCTCGTGGGGAAGTGTTTTATAGATACCATTTCGTTGTTCTGATATCGCCTCGGACGCCCAGGGCGAAGTGTAAGTTGTCGCTGATTGGTTCTGACGTTGGCAAGATTCGATAGTTGGTTCAGCTTGTTCCACAGATCGCGGATAGAGTAAAGCTTGTCTGTAAGAGGTTCTCGCAGCCGTAGAAATCGTATGATAATCGCGACGACGCCAGAGTTCGTGTCGACGGCCTTCTTGAAAGTACCACCCCGTGGTGTGACGAGTTTTGGAATACGTAGGAACTTAGCCCGAGTTACTTGGGCCTTCGAGTCCATGTGAAGAATAGGCCAGTTGCCTATATGTTAGCTTTTGCCGTCCGACTTGTGAGGTCAGATGTCCGCCTTTCGTATTGTTATGATCGAAAGTATCGAGATCCATCCAGAGTGTTCCCGCTAATGATGACCACGCTAGATAGTAACCCCGAAGTTTTGAACCAAGCAAGATCGTAAATGGTAAGAGTTCGAGGTACGACACCTCGTGGATCGCACGTAGTCCTGGCATCATTTGTCGGGTCGCCGAGCGACACTAGAACCTCGCGCAAAGTGACAAAAGTGGTATGCTTTATGATGTTAGAGGTGTTTCCTCGTGACTCGATATAAGTATTTTGCGCAAGCTGGCTCGCGCCATCAGGCGTGATTGTTTCGTAAGTACGGTAGTGAAGACTATACATCGCGCACGCTTGTTTTGAGATTAAGGAACATTCGACGAATGTTTCTGGCGAGGAGAATGTTATACCCCGTATTTCTAGTATGTACGTAAGGACGCACGTAGAAAATTTGAACTTGAGAATTAGGCTCGCCGAAATTAATTTTGTTCACAACACCCTGCTAGAGTCGCTTTCGACTAAACGCTTTCACCTTTCGTAGGGGAATTTCCGCTATGTCATTTTTAATTTTTATGATTTTTCCGAGAGACGAACATTTTGGATCAACAAGAGGGCTTACACTTGTCACCCTCTCATTGGAACACCTCGCGGTAAAGGAGGTCGCCGAATGGCCATTGGTTGGTCGGCGGTTGGTAGGATATTTTGGTGGTAGATGGATATGTGCACTTGGCAAGATCTCGCCCTACACTTGCTATGCACTTGGCTAGATCTCGCCATTGGTTGGCCTTCACTTGACCTATAAATACCCACCCTCTTGAAGACTAATTCATCCACAAATTGCCCAAGTCTTGAAAGCTTCTTCCTTCCCCCTTAGTGTAGTGTCTTGGCCGAGAGCCCCTCTCTCCCCTCGTCGAGAGTCCCCTAGCTGGCAGGCCGAGGCAGACACCCCCTCTCGGGTGCTAGCCTGGGCACCCCTAGCCTAGTTGTTTTCGATAATACCCCCTCTGGTAGAAATACTCTCAAAAGTATCATATAATGCCCAAATTACCTTAGCCGATACCTTGTAGTATTCTAAGGTTATACTTATACTAAAAGCCCGTAAATACTATTATACCTCCCTTCACTACAAAACCGAAACCCTAATGAAATTCTCCATAGTTAGTTGAGTATTAAGTGTTGGTTAGAACTTCTAAGGGTTGTTTGGAGCTGGCCTGAGCGCACTGAGTGCAGAGCTAAACCTTGCTCAGATCGACATTTAAACTCTGATAATTATGGGCTTATCGAGGTAAATATCTTGTCCTCTATCAGAATTGGAAATTACATGTTGTTAGACTATATAGTTGAAGTATACTATATATGTAATCGAACGCTGTTATCGCAATGTCTTTGACTTAAGCCCAATAATAAGAAACCTTTTCAAAGTAGAGTAATCGAATCAGATTTACATAGGATCAGACAAAGATACTTGTGTAGCTTTTCTCGCGAGGTAGAATTGTGCACGCCCTTAGATGATGAACCCCCGGTTCGCTTGATAGCCTACTCGACAGAGAGGAGATTTACGCTGTCATGCGGGGAGGTGCGCGAATTTTCTCAGAGAATGTTCTACGGCGGATCTAAATGTTAATAAGCGCCTGTGGCCTTATAGGTCAAGTACTACGCAGGCGCGATCTACTTGGCTTATGAAGTAGCCGACTGGAAGTACTGAGCGCTTTGCTATTAGTCGATACTCGCCGCGAGGTATGCGAACCTCTTCCTATCTCTTCTAGCATGATACGTGTGAACTATGTAGTACAGAGACGCATACGTGCTAAATGTATTTGATTGTTTAAAACATAAAGTGTTATAACCGCTTTACGGGAAGTTGGTTATAAATTTTTATGTTGGTAAGAAAATACTTGTGGTTTTTAAAAGGTAATCGATCCAACTATAATCGCTTGTTATGTGTTAATAAAGAACTTGAACTATTTCAAAAGATTTTTGAATCATTTCGAAAGAAGAAGTAATAATTGGTTTTTGAAAACTAAAGATTTATAATATCTTTAAGGGAAGTTAGGTAATAACTCCTTAAGAATGTTTTATCGATTTCGAAATCGTAACGTATCGACAAACCATCGCAGCTGCTAATAAAAGGAAATGTTTTGACAGATTTAGTATTATTAAAATCGTGAGAAACTTCCATCCGCATGTAAGCTAAGACGAGACAAAATGATGTTTCCTAGATCATGGTCAGAATAAGATTGCTATAAACAAGAATATCCTACTCACATATAAGACTTATGTTTCTCGATAGTTTAAAGGAGAATTGTATTCTTAAACGAATAAGACTATAAACTACTAAACCTTTCTAAAATAAGAAACGTGAACATTTGAAATTAGGCAAACTCGACGCTTGATAATAACGTTGTTACTTGATTTTACAAAGATAAGTGTTTTGATTCACTTCAAAAGATAATCACTCTATTTTCATATACTACTGTATCGGTGACTTTTGTAAAGTAACGATCTTTTAAAAAAGGTTAATGTATGAAGTACTTTGGGGATAGAAACCCAACATGTTGACATATAGTAAAGTACTCGTGTATAACTTGATTGTGTTGGTTTGTGATAGCCTTGTAATACCTTCGTGATGCTTTGATAATTAATCATATTAGACGCTACGCGTGTTAGTATTCTCGCGACGCTGTGTAAAGCGGGTTTTCCTCGATTGTGCTTATGTTGTTTAAACGATAAACCGTTATGTTGGTATTATACCACTCACCGTGTTTCCGGGTTGCCGCTCCGACGCGGTAGACTCAGCGGTCCGGGGACCATGATTCGAGAATACCTCACGCGGGTCCCGGGGCCTACGCGAGCTACGAGTTCCGTGTTAGCGCGCGGCCTTTATGGTCACGCGGTTTACGCGCTACGCGATCGCGAGTCCGTGACGACGCCGGGAGTAGCTACCGACGCGGGTTATACCTCACGCGCCTACGAGATCGCCTACGCGAGTCATGGAGTTCTGTGGCTAGACGCGCACATTTGATATCATGCGCGAGCCACCACCTTTGATCATGCGACGGCTTCAGACAGATATCATGATACATTTTATGACCTTGTTAGTACCGCTGGTGTTAGTAGTCGGCCATGCCTTCGCATTTACCCCGCATCGTTTAATTGGACACAGCGGACCCGTTGTTCATATGTATTCCTCGTGCTTTTCTATCATCGATCGCCAGCGCGGAAGGTATTCCGCGCATGATTGATGTCGCGGCGCGAGACCCATTGTTATATCGAGTGACGACTTCGAGGCGTGAGTCCCCGACTTGATATGATCGCTATTTGTCAGGAATCGTATTTGGTTATCATACATGTCTCCCGCTTTATATAGACTACTATGATTTCATTTACGCATTTTCGCCACATACTCTGCACTTGCCAGATCGACCTCCTTCGGGCCGCTCACGCCGCAGTAAAGGTACACCGCCGTTGATCCTCGCCTAGGGTCACAGCTGCCGTTGGGAAAGCTCCGCTTTCTCCGAGGCTTATCTCGTATAGTCCCCGTCATTGTAGGTATTTACATTCGTGGTATGGCGGCGGCCCCGTCCCGCCATCATTGTCATATCATTTCTGTAGGTCAGAGTACCGCCAAGTGTGGTTTGTAAAAGGATTAAACTGCTCATTTGTAAGAGTTGTTATTTATATATATGCCGAAAGGCAAGTTTTCCTCAGACATCGCTTTGTACTTCATTTGTTTCACGTATGTGTTTATGTTCCGCCGACACTGATGTTGTATCACTAGGTGCCGGTAAGGCACCAACACGCCCGTGTTCGGTCGCGACACACTCGTCGCTTGATAGCCTACCGATAAAAGAGGAGATTTACGCTGCCATGGGGGGAGGTGCCGAATTTTCTCAGAGAATATTCTACGAAGAGACCTAACGCTAATAAGCGCTTGTGGCCTTATAGGCGAAGTACTACGCGTGGCGCGATCTACTGGCTTAAGGAGTAAATGGCGGTTCGAGGTACTGAGCGCTTTGCTATTAGTCGATACTGCCGCGAGGTATGTGAACCTCTTCCTATCTCTCCTAGCATGATACGTGTGAACTATGTAGTACCTGAGACGCATACGTGCTAAAATGTATTTGATTGTTTAAAACATAAAGTTGTTATAACGCTTTACGGGAAGTCAAGTTATAATGTACTTTATGTTGGTAAGAAGATACTTGTGGTTTTTAAAAGGTAACTGATTTGAACTATAACTGGCTTGTTATGTGTTAATAAAGAACTTGAAGTATTTCAAAAGATTTTTGAATCATTTTGAAAGAAGAAGTAATACTTGGTTTTTGAAAACTTAAGAGTTATACTAGCTTTATGGGAAGTTAGGTATAACGGCTTAAGAATGTTTTACTGATTTCGGAAATCGTAACGTATCGACAAACCATCGCAAATACTAATAAAAGGAAATGTTTTTGATGTGATTAAGCATTATTAAAACCAAGAGAAACTTCCATCCGCATGTAAGCTAAGATTTAGACAAAATGATATTTCCTGCATCACGGTCATTGTAATAAGATTGTTATAAACAAGAATATCCTACTCACATATAAGGCATATGTTTCTCAAATTGTTTAAAAGAGAATTATATTCTTAAATGAATAAAACTATGAACTACGAAACCCTTCTAAAATAAGAAACGTGAACATTTGAAATTAGGCAAACTTGGACGCTTGGAAAATAATGTCATACTTGATTTTACAAAGGTAAGTGTTTTGGTTTACTTAAAAGGATAATCACTCTATTTTCCTATAACTACTGTATTGTGTGACTTTTGTGAAAGTAACGATCTTTTAAAGAGTTAATGTATGAAGTACTTTGGGGATAAAACCCAACTTGTCGACATATAGTAGAAAGTACTCAGGTGTATAACTTGATTGTGTTGGTTTGTGATAGCCTTGTAATACTTTCTTGTTGATTGATAAGTAAACATGTCGATGCTACGGTGTTAGTATCTTGTGACGTTAGTGTAAAGGGTTTTCCTCGATCGCTTAAAGTTGTTTGACTATCACCGCATGCTGGTATTGTACCACTCACCTCGACTTATTTCCGAGGTTGCCGCCTCCGACGCGGGTAGACTCAGCGGTCCGGGACCATGATTCGAGAATACCTCACGCGGGTCCGTGGATCCATGCGAACTACGGAGTTCCGTGTTAGTGCGCGCCTTTATGGTCACGCGGTCTACGGGCTACGCGATCGCGAGTCCAGACGACGCCGGAGTAGCTACCGACGCGGGGTTATACCTCACGCGCCTACGAGGTTGGCCTATGCGAGTCGCTGGAAGTTCCGTGGCTAGACGCGCACATTTGATATCGCGCGAGTGACCAGCTTTGATCATGTGACGGCCTAGACAGATATCATGATACGCTTTATGACCTTGTTAGTACCGCTGGTGTTAGTAGCCCGCCATGCCTTCGCATTTACCCCCGCATCGCTTTATTTGGACACAGCGGACCCGTGTTCATGTGTATTCCTTGGTGCTTTTCATCATAGATCGCCAGAATGGCGAAGGTATTCCACGCATGATTGATGCATGGGCTCGAGACCCATAGTTATATTCGAGTGATGACTGAGGGCGCGAGTCCTCGACTTGACACGATCGATTATTTATCAGGAATCGTAGTTTGGTTATCATACATGTCTCCCGCTTTATAGACTATTATGATTTCATTTACGTGATTTTTAGTTTCACATACTTGCGTACTGCTGCATCGACCTCCTTCGGGCCGCTCATGCCGCAGTCGAGGTACACCGCCGCCGATCCTAGCTCGTGGTCACGCCTGCTTGGGAAGCTCCGCTTCTCCGAGGCTTATCACGTATAGTCCCCCGTCAGAGTGTGTTTACATTCGTGGGTTTGGGCCCCGCCCCGCCATCGTTGTCGTATCATTCTTAGAGGTCCGTAGTACCGCACAAGGTGGTTTGTAAAAAGGATTAAACTGCTCATGTTGAAAGAGTTGTTATTTATATATATACCGGTAACCGCTTTTGGTTAGCCTGCTTTCTTATTTCACCGCCTTATTACACCGTTCCATGTATTGTCTTTATGTTCCACGACACTGATGTATGTCTACTGGGTGCCCGTAGCACCACCACGCCCGGTTCGGTCGTGACAAAAGTGGTATCGTGAGCGCTTAATCCTGAAAGTATCTACAAACCGTATCTAGAAGTTCGATTATCGCAGTTGTGCACCACACCAATAATCGTGAGGCTATAGGATATTTAGGGTTGGTTTCTATTCTTCTCACTCGAGATCGTGCCTTAGAGCCAGGTTGTAAGTCGACCTCTAACGTATTTCTTTCCTTACCGCTATGCCTCCGCGTAGGCAACCCGCCCGTGAGGGCAAGGCAATGGCGGAGTCGCGAGTCGAGTTCAGAGGGTTACGTAAGCACATGCCCAATCATCACCGTGGTGCTTCATTCGGGAGTTTTGCAAGTCACTAGCCCCGCAGAGTTTAGCACGCGCGCAGCTCCATCGCGCCATGATATTTGAACCTTCGCCCACGACCAGAACAGAATATAGATCGCCAAGAGACAACCTCGTTATTAACTATGGATTTGACTACCGAGAGTATACCGATGTACCGCGAGTCTTGATGACTATTTAAGAGAGGGTTCTCATGAGAGTAATTCTTCGCTTAGGCTTCGGTATGGCTCGTGTACGGCTTACGCAGCAGTCGAGAAACGTAGAGATCGACGCGTTAACGGGACAACGTAGAGGCCGTGAGCAGAAGGTCCTTTGGTAACTTTCGAGACAAGTCGCCACCAAACAGATTAGATTATGCACATCCACCAAATGCAGTAGAGGTCCTCCACGGGTTCGTGGATGTTCGCATGCAGGGTTGGTCGGAGCTCCGCATCTTCCGGCTCACAGATGATGCACGCCATCCCGGAATGTCGTTTTAGTTGGTAATCGGTTGCACCATGACCGCCGTGGTCCGATGTCGAGAGAGTGTCCTGGCAGAGGACTCACCTTCAGATCGCGGTAGTTCGTCACCTTCCTTAGCTGCGCTCTACGGGCGTTTGTTTAGAACGACTAAGAGGAGTAAAGCAAGGTTACAGATAGATCTTTAACCCTCTGAGTTCAAGATGTGTGATAAGACGGGTATATTATAAGTGCTATGTTTTGATAGCAAGGTGTTAATATCGTGGATTAGAAATCTCGTTAGTTAACCAAGTAAGATTCGGGGGATAGAGGCGCGAGCCTTAGAGTTTTATACGCAGAGACCTTAGAGGTGCGCCATCTCGAGTAAAGGTGTAGTGTTACGGTTGACCTCATCGGAGTGCATAGTGCACGAACTATGTTTGTGGATAAGTCCCCGAGTAGTGTGAAATGAAAGAGGTAGTCGAGCCAAGAAGACCGCCAGGTTTTCGTAGCGTGATTTGTGAAATTGTTCCGGATCGGGAGCTAATGTTTCGCGTGCCGGCCGGTTGAGGCCATGCCGCGTCAACCCGCGCATGTTTGGCGGTGGGGTCAGTTTGTGGTGGTCCCGCCGAGGTAGGGTCACGAGGTGTTAGCCCAAGTTTAGTTAACCGCATTTAATTCGTGGACGATTCGACCAAGAGTCGGGCCGGCGAGGTCACCATCTTGTCTTCTAGCGCGACCGCTTACTCGCAGAGGTTATGCGCGCGAGGTTACATCGTAAAGGTTGTAGGTTGCACGAGGTGCCTACCTACACCTTAAGACGCATGCTGAGCCCGTGTTACTACCGCTTTTTCTCGAGGTTTTACCAGCAAGGTTAGGAACTCAGTGAGTCTCAGACCGCATTCGCCGCCGCCAAGATGTGAATTCGTGGGTAGTTGGGGATTGTTGTCTCCCGTGGAGGGAGTGTTTAAGCTACCATTTCGCTTTTCGAATGTCGCCTTACGAGGCCTCAGAGGGCGAAGTGTAAGTCACGGCCGATTGGTTCGATGTTGGCAAGATTCAGATAGTTGGTTCAGCTTGTTCCAGCAGATCGGATAGGTAAAGCTTGTCAGAGGAGGTTCCGCACCAAAGGAATCGTATGATAATCGGCGACGACGCCAGAGTTCTGTGTCAAGGCCGGCCTTCTTGAAAGTACCACCCCTGATGCAGTGACGAAGTTTTGAAACATGAACTTAGCCCGAGTTACTTTGGGCCTTTTGAGTTCATGAGAAGAATAGGCCAGTTGTCTATATGTTAGCTTTTGCCGTCCGACTTAGAGGCAAGACATCCGGTTTTCGATTGTTATGTTCGGTCGAGCGTAAAGAGGCCGCAGAGCTCTACCACGAATGCATCCAACCGTGGCTCCGTATGGCACATCCCCGAGAAGGGCCGCTGGCATGCCTCGTGGATCGCAAGCAGCCCTGGCACCATTTGTTGGTCGCCGAGCAAGGCTCACGACATAGTGACAAAAGTGGTATCCACTTTAGAGATAGTAACCCGAAGTTTTGAAACCAAACGTAACAGAAATGTGGTAAGTTATGAGAAGGAGTTCGAGGTACGAGCAGGTGCGACACGTGAGGAAAGAAGCGAGCATGTATGGCGATCGAGATGGATCATTTCTTTTGTGAAGAAAAGGTGCAAGGAAGTATATTTTAGACCCCTGAAAGAGGTATTTGTGCCGATGTTAGAGGTGCTTCCCGCGACTTCGATGTAAGCATTTTGCGCAGCTTGTTTCTGGTACATGCTATGATGTGTTTGTCCTCGTAAGTATAGTAGTGAAGACTATATCATGCGCCGCTTGTTTTGAGATTCTAGAAGGAACATTCGGACGAATGTTTCTGGCGAGGGGAGAATGTTATACCTCAGATTTCCAGATGTACGTATGACGCACGAGAAAAATTTGAACTTGTGATTTAGGCTTCGCCAATTCTTTTTGTTCACAACACCCGACAGAGTCGCCGACTAAACGCTTTCACCTTCGTAGGGAATTTCCGCTATGTCATTTTTAATTTTTGGATTTTTCCGAGAGACTAAACATTTTGACCAACAAGAGGGCGCCACTTGGCACCCTCTCATTGGAGCACATTGTGGGCGGTTGGCTTGGACGAGGTGACTATTTTTGTCAAGTAGTAGGTAGGATATTTTGTGTGTAGTTGATAAGGTGCACTTGGCAAGATCTTCGCCCTACACTTGCCTTGCACTTGGCAAGATCTTCGCCATTGGTTGGCCTTCACTGACCTATAAATACCCACCCCTTTGAAGACTAATTCATCCACAAAATTGCCTAGTCTTGAAAGCTTCTTCCTCCCCTTAGTGTAGTGTCTCGCCGAGAGCCCTCTTCCCCTCGTCGAGTTCCCAGCGGGCAGGCCGTGGTATACACCCCCTCCTGGTGCTAGCCGGGTACCCTAGCCTAGTTGTTTTCAGATAATACCCCCTCTTGGTAAAAATACTCAAAACTATTGTTATAATGCCCAAATTACCTTAGCCGATACTTATACAAAAGCCGCTATACTATTATATTTCCCTAAGTAAATCTTCACCCGTAGAAGTTATAAGTAGAGCTGGTTAGAACTTCTAAGGGTTGTTTGTCGAATGGTGAAGACGAGCAGAGCTAAACTTGCTCGTGATCGACATTTAAACTAGATAATTATGGGCTTATCGAGGTAAATATCTTGTCCTCTATTGCAATTGGAAATTACATGTTGTTGATTATATAGTTGAAGCATACTATATATAGAATCAACGTAGTTATCGCAATGTCTTTCGACTTAAGCTCAATAATAAGAAACCTTTCGAAGAAAGTATCGAATCGTAATCACATAGTGTCGCATTACAAGAGACTCGAAGAAGATCGCGGAGCAGAATTGCACCGCTAGGTTAGATGTATAACTTCTCGTTGGCTTGATGTCCCGATAAAGCGATGAGATTTACGCCGCCGCTGTGGAGGTCGCCGTTTTCTCAGAGAATATTCTACCAAGAGACCTAACGCAATAATGCGCGGCCTTACAGCGAAGCATTACGCGTGGCGCGATCTACTTGGCTTAGCGAGCAGCGTTTGAGGTATTGAGCTGCTTGTTATTAGTCGAGCACGTCGCTGGTATGCGAACCTCTTCCTATCTTCCTAGCATGATATGCGTGAACTATGTAGTACGGCAGACGCACGCAGCAATGTATTTGATTGGTTTAAAAACATAAAGTTATAACGCTTTATGGAAGTTCGTTATAACAACTTTACGCTGGTAGCAAGATACTTGTGGTTTTTAAAGTGTAATCGATTTGAACTATAATCTGCTTGTTATGTGTTAATAAAGAACTTGAAGTATTTCAAAAGATTTTGAATCATTTTGAAAGAAGAAGTATTACTTGCTTTTGAAAACTTAAGAGTTATATTAGCTTTATGGGAAGTTAGTATAACGCTAAGAATGTTTTATCGATTTTCGAAATCAGAATGTGTATTTAAACCATCGCACAGCATAAAAGGAAATGTTTTTGACAGACAAGTATTATTAAAACAGAGAAACTTCATTGCATGTTAAGACGAGACAAAATGATATTTCTAGATCATGGTCGCCGTAATAAGATTGTTATAAACAAGAATATCTACCACATATAAGGCACATGTTTTCAAATTGTTTAAAAGAGAATTATATTTCAAATGAATAAAACTATGAATCATTTAAACCCTTCTAAAATAAGAACGTGAACATTTGAAATTAGTAAATTGACGCTTGAAAATAATGTTATTGATTTTTACAGGTAAGTGTTTTGCTTACTTAAAAGGATAATCACCTATTTTCCTATAACTACGTATTGTGTGACTTTCGCGAAAGTAACGTATCTTTTAAAGAGTTAATGTATAGTATTGGGGACAAAAACCCAACTGTTGACATATAGCGTAGTACTCAGGTATAACTGATTACAGTTGGTTGATAGCCTGTAATACTTTCGTTGATTGACAAGTAACATGCCGATGCTACGCAGTTAGTATTCAGACGTTAGTGTGCGGGTTTTCCTCGATCGCGCTTAAAGTTGTTTGACTATCACCGCTATGTCAGTATTGCACCACTCACCTGACTTATTTCGAGGCAGCCGCCGACGCGGGATTGTCGGGGACCATGATTCGAGAATACCACGCGGTCCGTGATCCATGCGAATTACGGAGTTCCAGCAGCGCTTTGCAACACGTTAAACGCCACGCGACGCGAGTTCGCATCGCGCCGGGAAGCTACCGACGCGATTATACTACGCCGGCCTACGGTTGTTTACGCGAGCCGCGAGCTGTAGTTAGACGCCACATTTGACATCGCGCGAAGGATCAGCCTTGATCATGCGACGCTTCAGACAGACATCATGACAGCTTATGACCAGTTAGTATCGCGCAGTCGCTATGCCGCATTTCACCGCATCGCTTATTTGGGACACGCGACCCGGTTCATGTATGCTGCGCTTTCTATCATGATCGCCGGCAGCGAGTATTTCACGCATGATTGATGTTATGGCTTGAGACCCATAGTTTGAGTGATGATTGAGGCGCGTCCGACTGACACGCATCGCTATTTATCGCGGAATCGTAGTTTGTTATCATACGCGTCTCTCGCTTATAGACTATTATGACTTCATTTACGCATTTTTAGTTTCACATACGCACCGTTGTATCGCCTTCGCCGCGCTCATGCCGCAGTCAGGTACAGCCGTTGATCCTAGCTCGTGGTCACAGCCAGCTGGGAAGCTCCGCTTTCCCAGGCTTATCACGTATAGTCCCCGTCGTAGTGCGTTTACATTCGTGGTTTCGGGCCCCGCTGCATTAAGAAATGATATGACAACAATGGCGGACAGGTTCCGCCATACCCAATGTAAATACCTACAACGACAGGACTATACCAAGATAAGCCTCCGAGAAACGGAGCTTTCCAACGCCGAATCATGACTCCTAAGAGCGAGGATCAACGATCGCGACCTTTACTCGCAGATGAACGCAGCCTCAAGCGAGGTCCGCATAACAGTACCAAGTATGTGAAACACGAAGATACTGTAAATGAAATCAGAGGCGTCTATAGACTGCAGGAGACCTGTATGATAACCAAACTACAAGCCATAATAAATAAGCAAGCCATGTCTAGTCGTGACTCACGCCTCAAAGTCATCACTCCAATATAACAACGGGTCTCACGCCCACAACATCAATCATGCCCGTGGAATACCTTCCTCACCGCTTCAGCCAATGATAGAAAAGCACCAAGGAATACATATGAACAAAGCAGTCCCACTTCAGGTCCAAATAAACAAAGACAGTGGTAAGGCACGGCATAGCCACTACTAACACCCACAAGATTAACAAGGTCATAAATCAGATCATGATATCTGCTCAGACCGTCACATGATCAAAGCTGGTCGCCGCTCGCAATATCAAATGTGCTCGCCTAGCCCCGAACTCCCACACCCAAGATAGGCCAATCTCATAGGCCCGCATGAGGTATAACCCCGCATCGAGGGTAGCTACTCCCAAGATCGCCCCGACTCGCACCGCATTTACCACATAGACCGCATGACCATAAAGGCCGCACACTAACTCGAACTCGTAGTTCGCATAGGCCCCCGACCCGCATGAGGTATTCTCAATCACGGTCCTGCATCACCGAGTCTACCCCGCATCGGAGGGCAGCTAACCCCTGAACACTGAGTGGTATAAATACCAACATAACGCTATCGCTTAGACAACATAAGCACAATCAAGGAAAATCCTTTACACAAACATCACGTATCACTAACACACGAAGATCCTAATATGATTACTTGTCAAATCAAACACGGGTATTACAAGGCTATCACAAACCAATACAATCAAGTTATTCACACATAAGGTACTTCCTACTATACGATTAACTAGATCGGTTTTATCCCCAAAGTACTTTATACAATAACTCTTTAAAGATATGTTACTTCACAAAACCACACAATACCCGTAGTATATGAAAATAGAGTGATTATCTTTTGAAGTAAATCAAAACACTTACCTTTGTAAAATCAAGTAACAACATTATTTTCCAAACGCCCAAGTTTGCCTAATTTCAAATGTTCACTGCTCTTATTTTAGAAAGGTTTCAGATTTCATAGTCTTATTCATTTAAGAATATAATTCTCTTTAAACTATCCGAGAAACATAAGCCTTATATGTGAGTAGATATTCTTGTTTATAACAATCTTATTACAAAGAATTCATGATCTAGGAAATATCATTTTGTCTCATCCTAGCTTCTACGCAGATGGAAGTTTCATCGGTTTTAATAATACTTAATCACAAACATTTCCTTTTATTACGCCGCAGTTGGTTTGTCGATACACATTCTGATTTCAAATCAAGAAACATTCTAAGCCATATTATCTAACTTCCCATAAAGCTAGTATAACTCTTAAGTTTTCAAAACCAAATATTACTTCTTCTTCAAATGATTCAAAAATCTTTCAAATACTTCAAGTTCTTTATTAACACCTAACAAGCCGCTTATAGTTCAAATCGCTTACCTTTTAAAACCACAAGTATTTTCTTACCAACATAAAGTCATATAACCAACTTCCCATAAAGCCGTTATAACACTTTATGTTTAAAACCAATCAAATACATTTAGCACACGACGCTCACCGCACTACATAGTTCACACATATCATGCTGTAAGAGATAGAAGAGGTTCACATACCTCGCGACGAGTATCGACTAATAGCAAAACGCCCAAGTACTTCCAACCGCCGCCACTCCTAAGCCAAGTAGATCGCACCATACGTAGTACTCAACCTATAAGGCCACAAGGCGCTTATTAATATTTAGATCTTATCGCAGAACATTCTACGTAAAATTCGGCAAAGACTCTCCCCACAACAGAAATCTCCTCCTTTATCGAGGCCGACCACCAAGCCAACCAGTGGGGTTTGCACGCCTAACCTGACGTACGATTCTACTACACAAAGAAAGCTACACAAGTCTATCAGAATACACCCATGTAATTACAGCTCAAGATTTCTTTCAAAAGGTTTCTTATTATTCAAAGCTTAAGTCAAAAGACATCCGATAACAACGCTCAGCTTCTATATATAGTATACTTCAACTATATAATCATACAACATGTAATTTCCAATTACAATAGAGGGACAAGATATTTACCTCGATAAGCCCATAATTATCCAAGTTATAATGTCGATCCTAAGCAAGGTTTAGCTCCTACTCACAAGGCCCAAACAACCCTTAGAAGTTCTAACCAACTTCTACTTAAATACTTCAACCAACTATGAAGATTTCCTTAGGGTTTCTGCTTGAGACAAAAAGGACAAAAGGTAGTATTTCCTGCTCACGATAGAGGTAACTTTGGAATACAACAAGGTAAAGGCTAAGGTATTTTGGGCATTATAACAATACTGGAGAGTATTTCTACACCACAAAAGGGGGTATTATGAAACAACTAGGCTAGGGGTACACTCTCGCTAGCACCCCTAGAGTGGGGTGCTCGCCACAAGGGGAGGCCTCACCGAACTCTACACAAAGGGAGGAGGAGGATTTTAACACTTAGAAATATTTAGAATGGATGAACAAGTCTTCCAAGGTGGGTATTTATAGCAAAACCCAAGGCCAACCAACGGCCAAGATCAAGCCATGCAAGGCAAGTTGTAAGGCCTAGATCAAGCCAAGTGCACCCTAACCCTACTCCACCAAACATGGCACAAAAAAGCCACAAACAAGGCCCAAAATAAGGGACCAATCGCCAAGGCCAACCAACCTCGACCGCCCACTAAATCGCCCAACGAGGGTGACAAGTGTCACCTCCCGCTGGCCCAAAATATTTCGCCTCTGAAAAATCCGCAAAAATATAAATGTCATAGCCGAATTTTCCCTACGAAAGTCGTGGAAACATTTCGTCGAAAAACGACTTAATCGGGTGTCAGGCAAAGTGAAAATCGCCAAGCCTACTTAAGCTTCAAAATTTTCTACGCACGCCCCACGCATACACCGGAAATACGGTATAACACATACAACTATACGCATTTATGTACGAGGTCGACGCTGTCGCCTAGAATGATTTTAGATTACCAAGAATCGTAATGACTAAATAGATACCTAAGTGGTATAAAACAATTAATGAATTCTCATCAAGGTTTCACGCACTAATTTGAGAAATTAGAGATGATGAGTCGTCGAGAAGAAAATGAACCCTTAAGAAGTTATGATTAAAGGACTTAAGGGAAGACTATGTTAATAGATTAAGCTACGAGTATACTTAAGAGAATTGTACCGATGAGATCCGTATGAGTAAGTATGGTCAGCATGATTAAGACAACACGACATGGGTTATGAAAAGTTATTTTACCCTACACGGGATCGATAAGGTAGGCTTGGAGCATGGAAAGTGCGAGCCTAAGAATATTGATAACCGCCGAGACCTTAGGTATGTAAGGCCTTCGCAATAAGATTTAATTCAGACATGGTAAGAGTTGGCACGACGCTGGCTCGCCGAGGACCTATTGCACGTCGCCCATAGTCCGAATTGTAGTGGGTCAATTGGTAGTTCCGCCACGTGACAGGTCACAAGGATGCCGCACTCCAAGTCTAGTTGTTGTTTTACGTTCGTGGACGATTCCATCTGAACCAGGTCGCGAGAGCCTAAATGGCCTTAAATTGTTCAATATAGGTAGCTCCAAAGATCGAGGCCAAAATTAGTATGTGTTATGACGATGCTAGTATAAGTTTGAAGTACTGAAAGAGTACGACCAATGAGAAAGAGAGCAACCGCGTAAAGGAATAGAGCTCGAATCCATGAGAACCTTTCGGCGTGACTACACCCGCGAGTGACGGGTGGTAGCTTAGCGTATATAATAATCGCCCTGACGATACAATGTTTGACCTTGTAAGAGCCGTTATGACAGAGTTCGAGGTCATTATGGTAATGGACTAACGGGCTTTGTATGCCAAGGTTGACTATTGTCACGACTGCTCGGCCCGTGATCGTGCCTTACCGGCACCCAAGTAGTCATACATCGAGTAATCAGCGAAATATAAAGCAAGACATGAAACAGCTTTATAATATAAGACATACGCTTTATGGAGAAAACATCGCTTTCGATATATACATAAACATGGTTTAGCAGCTACATCCGACATCGCATAACATGACTACGCACTTAAGGAAATATATAACTATGGCGACAGTCCGCCATACCCGATCGCATAAAACTATCTACAACAGGAGATCATACCCAAAAGTAGAGCCTCCTAAAAGACGGAGCTCCCGACACCAACGTAGATCCTAAGAATGTGGATCTAGCACTGCCGCTCTTACCGCGCAGATGAACGCAGCCCCAAGGAGGTCGCATAACAAGTACTAAGTATATGAAACTTGTAAAATACTTAAATGAAACATATCATTTTGAAAACAGCTTTGCAAGTATGTATGAAACAACCAAGAAACCGCACATAAGTGCCACATCACAAACAAGAGCAAAGAATAGGTAAATCAGAATGTGTCTTTTCTAGGTCGCGAATGATCGGGCAGGCCAACCGCCCGTAGTATCACCATGCAAGCCTAATCTCGACTCCTCAGAGTCCGCATAGGCCAATCACATAGGCCCGCATAGTACATAACCCCGCATCGAGGGTAGCTACTCGCATCGCCCCGACTCGCCGTCCGCACGCCACATGCATCGCATGAGGTATAACCCCGCACACTAACCTCGAACTCCCGTAGTTCCGCATAGGTCCCTTTGACCCGCATGAGGTATTCTCGAATCACGGTCCTGCATCACCGAGTATACCCCGTGACGGAGGCGCTTAACCCCTGCACATGTCAAGAGGCGAGCGATGCTACACTAACCTAACAAATTATCGTTAAACAACATAAGCACAACAAGAATACTTTTTCACAAACGCTACAAGACACTAACACACATAGCATCATATCATGTCTACTTATCAAACCATCTTATTATTCTTTTCACAATTCAATATAAGTCCGTTATAAACACATAGGCAAACTGCTTTTATCAATCTTAAGTGGTTATACTTAACTTCCCATAAGGCTAGTATAACTCTTAAGCTCGCTTAAAACCAATTAGTTCTCTTTAAAAATGATTCAAGATTCTTTGAAATGCTTTCGATCTTTATTATTCGTGCTTAAGCCGTGAGGCATTGCCGTAGTTGTTATTCAGCTTGCCGAGGCATTTCCGTAAGTGTTATTCAAAGCTTAAGCCGTGAGGCATTGCCGTAGTTATATATATATTGTAAAATATCATGCTTTAGGAAGAATCACATACCTTCTCAAATAAACCACCGCCAAGTCAATATGTCGCTAAGCAGAGTCACCATAATAGTCACGATATCTATCAAAGACTACTCAAGGTCATTCTAAACAGAGGGTTCACAATTTACTGAAAGTCGGGCAGACTTCCCTACCCTGAGCTATATAAGTTCATCGTGAAAATTCCATGTAAGTACAGCTTGATTATTCTTCTTTAAACCCTTCTACCGTGGTAATAGCTCAATTCTATTCTCGCAATATTCTTCTTTAATACTTATTCTTATACTACTACAAAGATGTATTCTCTAATTCAAAAGAGGGTTAGGATTAGTTACCCTGTAAGCCCAATAATATCCTAGAAAAGTCGCTACTGAGCAAGGTTTTGCTCCTAAGTCAGATGCTCCATGAAACCTTAGAAGTTCTTCACAACTTCTACTAAGTACTAAGGTATTTGGGCTAGGTATTTTGGGCATTATAACAATACAAGAAGGCAACTTTTCTACCAAGGAGGGGGTAGATTTTTGGCTAGGCTAGGGGTATTCGCCAAGGGCCTTCACAAGGGAGGGCGAGGTGCTGGACGGTAAAAGGGCTACAAAGGAGAGGAGAGGATTTTCAAGACTTGAAAGATTTGTGGACGAAGAACTCTTCATCTCTGCTGGCATTTATAGGTCAAGAAGTGGCCAACCAATGGCCCGATTAAGACAAGTGCAAGGCAAGTGTAGGTGAGGATTAACTATACACAAATATCCTACCAACTCCTCGACTTGTGCACAAGGCACAAAAACGTGTTCTATTGTTCAAATCGTCCAAATGGACGATTTCAAGTCCATCAATCGAGGGTGACAAGTGTCGCCTCCCGCTGGTCCAAAATGTTTCGCCTCTAAAAATCCGCAAAATTAGAAATGGCATAGCCGAATTTACCCTACGAAGCCGTGGAACGCTTTCGCCTAAAAACTATTCGCTTTGGCGAAGTCGTGCCCAAAAACGCTTTGCCTAAACTTTAAGGCTAGATTTTGCACGTATTCCCACGCATATACCCGAAATACGGTATAACAACTATAGAGAGAAGTTGGTTCGATTCCGCTTTTCCTAGTTTGCCATCGGTGGAAAGGAAGTGAAGTGGTTGTAACCGTGAATTATCCTTCCTTCTTTGACATCGCTGATTTTAATAAGTCCGCGGTGACTTATTCATTCGAGGTAAATCGATGCGCAGTAAGTAATACTTGAATTTGAAGCGAGTTTATGTTAAGCGCCCTCGAGGTACGCGAGTTGGTTTTCGCGCGTCAGACCACGACCTTCCTGATAATTTCAGAAAACGCGCAAGCAAGAATAAGATAAGTACAAGTGTCGTCATGAAAATGTAAGACATCGCTGGTAGGTTTTAAAAATCTATACGATTAAAAGGTGGCACTTGATGATTAAGATTTTGCAAGGAGATAAGTTCTTCCCCACGAAAAGGATAGTTTTACGACATGGGTTATGTGTACCCATGTTGTTAGACGGGATACGAGACCGTAAGGTCTTCAGATCGCCATGCCATAGGTTACCGCTTTAGATAACCGTGGGAAAAGTATTGTGTCAGTAATTGAGAATGGCGTTAGAAATGGTCGAGAAGTGTCGTAAGGATATAAACGCAGTAGTACGATGCATGAAATCAGATGATTATGAATCAAGATAGAAATACTTTTGCTACTAATAAGCATAAGGAAGGGTTATGATCGATAAAAGAGAATGCAACTATGGTTATGTAAGTCGCACGAGATACGATTACCCGCACTAGTGTAAAGCACCATTAGTAAATGATGGGAAGTAAGAACACCTCGAGGAAATGGTAACATACGCATCGACGGAAGGATAGCAGGAAAATACGTGGGGGTAAGGACCCCAGACAACTTGAAATGATTTATAAAGGAAAGACGAGTAGACACTGAACGATAAGAAATCTTGAAAAGCCATTAGATTATGTAATACCATGAATCGAGGTTGAACACTGAATATAAGCTCTATGAAATAAAGAAAATAATAGGATTATTACTGACGGATCAAGGAAGTCTCCCTAAATTGTGATTGGCGAAGTCTTATCCATGAGTCAAGTAAAGCGAGTCGACCTAAGTATAGTGACCACGCTTGGTCGCAACAGAGAAATGGAACCAGAACCATAATGAGATTAATGATGCCCAATATTTCGCAAGTATGAGAAAGGCTTCCAGCTATTTGGAAGTAAGTCACGACTACAGCTTCTAACCTCCCGAGGCCCGGAGGACTGAGGGTTAGGTTATTACGGTAACCTCGAGTGGTCGGGTCGGGTCAGGCGCGGATGCAATGCGATAAGGTAACAACCTATATTTACTGGCAACTACGGAACACGATGTAGAGAGCTCGTGTTCGAGAGGTTGCCGAAGCTTTCTCGCTGGCGAGGTCAAGAGGCGATAATATAAGGATCCAGTTCTAGGGAAAATTTGAGATATGGCTCTCCAAGAGGAAAAGGACCCGTTTGGGTAGAACCGGATAGGGTGCTGTGAGATGAGGATAGATCGCGTACCCGATGCAGACTTGTCGCCAGGTTTGTCACGACCTGCTCGGCCCGTGGATCGCGCCTACCGGCACCCAAGTAGTCATACATCGAGTAATCGGAAATATAAAGCAAGACATGAAATGCTTTATAAAATAAGACACGCTTTATGAGAAAACACGCTTTTCGCATATATATATAAACATGGTTTAGCGCTACATCCGACATCGCAACATGACTACATGCACTTAAGGAAATATACAACTATGGCGGACAGTCCCGCCATACCCCGATCGCATAAAACTATCTACAACAGTGAGATCATACCCAAAAGTAGAGCCTCCTAAAAGACGGAGCTCCCGACACCAATGTAGAGATCCTAAGAATGTGGATCTAGCACTGCCGCCTTACCGCAGCATGAACGCAGCTCCAAGGAGGTCAAGACAACAGTACTAAGTATATGAAATCAGAAATACTTAAATGAAACATATCATTTTAAAAATCAAAGTATGTATGAAACAACTAAGGAAACCGCATATAAGCTACATCACAAACAAGAGCAGAATAGGTAAATCAGAATGTGTCTTTTCTAGGCCGCGAATGATCGCAGGTCAATTGCCCGTAGTATCACCATGCAAGCCTAATCGACTCGTAGTCCGCATAGGCCAATCACATAGGCCCGCATAGGTATATAACCCCGCATCGAGGGTAGCTACTCGCATCGCCCCGACTCGTAGTCCGCATGGCCACATGCATCGCATGCAGGTATAACCCCGCACACTAACCTCGAACTCCCGTAGCTCCGCATAGGTCCCTTTGGACCCGCATGAGGTATTCTCAATCACGGTCCTGCATCGCCGAGTCTACTCCCGCGACGGAGGGCGCTTAACCCCTGCATTATGTCAAGAGGCGAGTGATGTTACACTAACCTAACAAATTATCGTTAAACAACATAAGCACAACAAGAATACTTCTTTACACAAACTTTACAAGACACTAACACACATAGCATCATATCATGTCTACTTATCAAACCATCTTATTATTCTTTTCACAATTCAATATAAGTCTCAAGTATAAACACATAGGCAAACTGCTTTTATAAATCTTAAGCCGTTATACTTAACTTCCCATAAAGCTAGTATAACTCTTAAGCTTCGCTTAAAACCAATTAGTTCTCTTCATAAAAATGATTCAAGATTCTTTGAAATGCTTTCGATCTTTATTATTCAAAGCTTAAGCCGAGGCATCATTGCAGTGTTATTCACAGTGCTTAAGCCCGAGGCATCATGCCAGAGTGTTATTCGTGCTTAAGTCAAAGACATTGCCGTAGTTATTATTCGCTAACACACGACGCTCACCGCACTATATATATTGTAAAATATCATGCTTTAGGAAGAATCACATACCTTCTCAAATAAAACCACCGCCAAGTCAATATGTCGCACAGCAGAGTCACCTATAATAGTCAGCCGTACATCTATCAAAGACTACTCAAGGTCATTCTAAACAGAGGGTTCACAATTCTATGAAAGTCACAAAGACTTCCTACCCTACGAGCTATATAAGTCCATCGTGAAAACAAATTCCATGTAAGTACACTTGATTATTCTTCTTTAAACCCTTCTACCGTGGTAATACTCAATTTATTCTCAGGATATTCTTCTAAGTATTTAATACTTATTCTAATACTACTACAAAGATGTATTCTCTAATTCAAAAGAGGGTTAGGATTAGTTACCTCAAGAAGCCCAATAATATCCTAGAAAGTCGCTACCGAGCAAGGTTTTGCTCCTAAGTTGTATGCTCCAAGGAAACCTTGAAGTTCTTCACAACTTCTACTAAGTACTAAGGTATTTGGGCTAGGTATTTGGGCATTATAACAATACTAAGACAACTTTTCTACCAGTGGGGTAAATTTTTGGCTAGGCTAGGGGGCCTCGCCAAACTACTAGGCTAGGGGGTATTCAGCCATGGCCTTCACAAGTGGAGGAGGGGTTGGACGGAAAGGCTACAAAGGGAGAGGAGAGGATTTTCAAGACTTGAAAGATTTGTGGACGAAGAACTCTTCATCTCTGGGCGGGTATTTATAGGTCGAAGTGGCCAACCAATGGCCAAGATTAAGACAAGTGCAAGGCAAGTGTAGGTGAGGATTAACTATACACAAATATCCTACCAACTCCTCGATTTATGCACAAGGCACAAAAACGTGCCAATGGTTCTTCAATTCGCCCAACGGACGATTTCAAGTCCACAAATCGGAGGGTGCCATGTCGCCTCCCGCTGGTCCAAAATGTTTCGCCTCTAAAAATCCGCAAAAATAGAAATGGCATAGCCGAAATTTACCCTACGAAGCCGTGGAACGCTTCGCCGAAAAACGCATTCTTTTAGCGAGTCAGCACAAATAAAAACGCTTTGCCTAAACTTTAAGGCTAGACTTTTCAGACGTATTCCTCACGCATACTCCGAAATACGGTATAACATTCTCCCTCCTTAGAAACATTCGCCCCGAATGCTCCTTCCCAAGACAAATAACGATAAGATTCTTTATAACTAAACAAATGCAAACGCCACACACGCCACGTAACAACACTTAGCGTAAACGATAACGAAAATTTACAAGTAGGAAAGTGAATTACCCGAGGTGGGAATAGCGAGATACTTCTTCCTCATGTCCTCCTGGCCTCCCACGCCATCTCCTCCCCGAGCTCGCTCCGCCACAAGACTTTGACTAAGCCACGCCCTCGTCCGCAGATGCCTAACTCGACGATCGACTATCGCCATGGAATCTCTCATACGATAACCCCTGGCCACCGACATCGCCAATCGGTGTACCCTAGATGGATCCCCGATACATCTCCTCAAAGATAGATACGTGAAAACCGGATGCACCGCCTCCGATCGGACGGCAGATTCAACTCAGAGGCAACCTTGCCTACCTCGCGACAATCGAACGCCCAATGTACCTAGGGCCGAAGTTTCCTTCTTCCCGACTCATCACACCCTTCATGGGTGACACCTTTAGGAAAACCCAATCATGAACTCGAACTCAAGATGCCGACGACGATGATCTCGTGATACGACTTGCCGACTCAGCCAATAGCCGCCTGATAAGCTTCACCTTATCCATCGCCGTATCAACCGTCCCACTAGCCGCACTCGCCCACATCGAACCAACCTATAGACGACCGCACTTCCTCCCATACAAGGCCTCATAAGGCGCCATCCGAATACTGAGTGGTAGCTATTATTATACGCGAACTCAACTAGAGGCAAATGATCCTCCCAACTACCATCGGTTAATAACACAAAGCTCGCAGATATCTCAAGAGTCCGATAGTGCGCTCGCGTCCGTCTGGTCTGCGTGGATGAAATGCAGATTTCAAAGCAACTCGCCCCTAAACTCTCTCGAAGCGACTCCGTAAGTTAGCCGTGAACCGGGCTCTCTGTTCGATATGATCGAAGTAGGACTCCACGCACCGACGATCTCTGATGTAAAGTTCGCCATAATCCTCACCAAAAGTCGCCCCGGCGGAAGAAAGTGGGCTGATTTCACCGCCGATGATAACCCATATAGAATCATGTCTCTCCGAAAGCGAGGTAATCCCGCGATGAAGTCCATGTCGATTACCTCCCATTTCCGTGCTCGATCTCAATCGCCGCAACAAACCACCGTGCCTCCGTGCTCTACCTTCACCGCCGACAACACGGCACCGAGCTACTTAACTCGCAACGCCCTCTTCAAGCCATCCCACCAATACACAGATCTAAGCGTCGTGGTACATCTTGGTCCACCCCTGACGGATAGAGTAACGCTACCGCGTGCTTCCTCAAGAACTCACAAGTCCTCAAACATCCGAACACATAATCGCTTCAAACCTTAGCACCCCATCGTGCTACCTCAAAAGGACCTTGCCTCACGTAAGAGTCAGACACGATATCGAATCAAAGCCGATCTCGAATCGCCGCTTCTTCACCCTCAACGACGATGGAAGACTCGGCAACCTCACGAACTCTAACCCCACCGCTATCGTAATCAATCAAACGGACACCAAGGCTCGCTAATCGTGCAAATCACGAACCATGTCCTCCTCTCTAGCCGCACATCCGATAGGCTCCCATCGACCTACGACTAAGAGCATCTGCCACAACATTGGCCTTCCCGTGGTACAGATATCAACATCGTAATCCTTAAGCAACTCTAACCACCTTCTCGTCGTAAGTTCACTCCTCCGTCAAGATATACCGAGGCTCTTGTGGTCCGTAAAATATCCACGCGAACCCCATACAAATAGTGCCTCCGCATCTTCAAAGCGTGAATCACACCGCCAACTCCAAATCACGTGGGTAGTTCTCTCGTGTTTCTTCACCGCCGACGATATGCTATAACCCCGCCATGCCGCATCAACACACATCCCAACCCGACGCCCGACGATCACAATACACGACATAACCATCCGACCTCCGAAGAGTAAGAACGGGGCGGCCGCCTCTTTCAAAGAATCGAAACCCCGCCACAAGCATCACCCATCAAACTGGCCGCTTTCTCGAGTCACCTAGTCAACGGTGCGTAGATAAAGCAAACTTCTCCACGAACCGCCGATAATATCCTTCAAGGCCCGTAAAATCGCGAACCTCGCTTGAGTAGTAGGTTCAGGCCAAGTCCTCGATCGCCGATCTTGGCCCTATCCACTAACGCCATCACCCATAATATGCCCAAGAAACGCCATCAAGTCAACCAAAACTCACATTTGGAAAACTTGGCGCATAAATCGCCGGTCCCGAGAATCACAAGACAGCCTCAAATGCTCCGCATGCTCCTCGCCCGAGCGAATAAACCAAGATATCATCAATGAACACTATCACAAACATGTCCAAAATGGTTTGAACACTCGGTTCATCAAATCCATGAATACCACGAGCATCGTCAACCCAAAAGACATGACCGAACTCATAATGCCCGCATCGTCCTAATGCAATTTCTAGGGACATCCACCTCTCGACTCGCACTGATGATAGCCCGATCGCAGATCAATCTTCGAGAAACATCTCGCACTCGCAACCGTCGAACAAATCATCAATCCCGAAAGGGTATCTGTTTCACACGACCTGCCCGGTTCTGGATCGTGCCTTACCGGCACCCAAGTAGTCATACATCGAGTAACCAATGAATATAAAACAAGACAGAAACAGCTTTATAAAATAAGACACGCTTTATCTCGATGAAAGCTTGCCTTTCTAAGATAATATAAATAACTCAAGTTTAGCTACATCCCAACTGCATAATAAGATTACTGCACTTAAGGAAGTAAACAACTATGGCGGACAGGCCCCGCCATACCTCGATCAGACAAAACTATCTACGATACAGGAGATCATACCCAAAAGTAGAGCCTCCTAGAAGACGGATCTCCGACACCAACGCAAAGATCCTAAGGACGTGGATCTAGCACCGCTGCCCTTACCGCAGATTTAACGCAGCTCCAAGCGAGGTCAAGATAACAGTACCAAGTATGTGAAACTATAAAGAATCAAATAAAATCAAAGTATTTAAAACCTTTTCACGAATACAATCGCCTCAATTGCACATAGTGTCACATCACAAACAACAACAGAATAGGAAAATCAGAATAGTCTATTCTAGCCGCGAATGATCGGGCAAGGCCAATCGCCCATAGTATCATTCTCGCGTGCCTAGTCCCGACTTCCGCACTCGCATAGGTCACACATGCATCCGCACGAGGTATTCCTCGATCGGGGCAGCCAACCCCAGATCCGCCTAGGCTCCCGCACTCGCATAGCCTCAAAAGACCGTGATAGTCTCAACAGATCGCACAGGAATCCCCGCATCGTGCTAAACACCCGAATGATCAATCCCGAGCATACCGCTGCCCGCATAGTCTCACAGACCGCATAGCCGATAGACCAAGATCATGGGCAAGCCCGTATAACAAATACGGGGTAGGTGATACAATAACAAGACAACTGACTTACCTGCTAGCAACGTAAGCACAACAAGAATGACCCTTTACACAAAGCAATTCAAGACACTAACCTGTAGCATCATAATATGTCTACTTATCACACAAATCTTACTACACTTAATGTAAATCAATACAAGGCTTTTATAAACAAACAAGTAAACAATTCCTTTTATCTTTCTTAAGTTGTTATACCTAACTTCCCATAAAGCTAGTATAACTCTTAAGCTTTTGTTTTAAAACCAAATATTTATCTTCGTTAAAAATGATTCAAGATTCTTTGAAATGTTTTCGCTTCTTGTTATTCAAAGCTTGCCGTGAGGCATCCGTAAGTATTATTCAGCTTAAGCCGCAGGCATTGCCATAAGTATTATTCAGTGCTTAAGTCAAAGACATTGCCGTAGTTATTATTCGCTTAACACATGTACGCCTACCGCACTATATATTGTAAAATATCATGCTTTAGAAGAATCACATACCTTCTCAAATGAAACCACCGCCAAGTCAATATGTCGCACAAGCAGAGTCACCATAATAGTCACGATATCTATCAAAGACTACTCAAGGTCATTCTAAACAGAGGGTTCATAATTCTACTTGTAAGTCGGGCAGCACTTCCTACCCACGAGCTATATAAGTCTCATGAAAACAAATTCCATGTGAGTATAGTTTGATTATTCTTCTTTAAACCCTTCTATCGTGGTAACAGCTCAATTCTATTCTCATGATATTCTTCTAAGTATTTAATACTTATTCTAATACTACTACAAAGATGTATTCTCTAATTCAAAAGAGGGTTAGGATTAGTTACCTCGGTAAGCCCAAAAATATCCTAGAAAAGTCGCTACCGAGCAAGGTTTAGCTCCTAAGTCAGACGCTCCAGAGCTCCAAGAAACCCTGTAGTTCTTCACAACTTCTACTAAGTACTATGGATTTGGGCTAGGTATTTTGGGCATTATAACGATACTAGAAGACAACTTTTCTACCAAGAGGGGGTAGATTTCTGCCAGGCTAGGGGGCGGGTAGCCTCTCGCCAAGCTTCTCGGGAGGGTGTTGACGAATTGCTTACAAAGCGAGAGGAAGGATTTTTTAGACTTGAAAGCTTTGTGGACGAAGAACTCTTCATCTCTAAGGGTATTTATAGGTCAAGAGGTGGCCAACCAATGGCCAAGATTAAGACAAGTGCAAGGCAAGTGTAGTGAGGATTAACTAAACACAAATATCCTACCAACTCCTTGACTTTTGTGCAAGGCACAAAACGTACAACTTCATCCAATTCGGCCCCATGGATCTATTCAAGTCCACCAATCGGAGGGTGCCAAGTGTCGCCTCCCGCTGGTCCAAAATGTTTCGCCTCTGAAAATCCGCAAAAATACTAAATGACATAGCCGAATTTTCCTACGAAAGTCGGAAACGCTTTCACGAAAAACGATTCTTTAATCGAAGCAGGCACAATTTCGAACTTGGCCTAATCTTTAAGGCTAAACTTTTGTACGTATTCCCACGCATATACTGAAATACTGGTATAACATTCTCCTCCTTAGAAACATTCGCCCCAAATGTTCCTTCTCAAGACATTTATCGTTAAGCTTAAATAGCTTGTAGTGCCACACATGGCCACAAAAACACTTAGGCATAAATGATAATGGAAATTTACAAGTAGGAAAGTGAATTACCCGAGGTGGGGAAATAGCGAGATACTCGCCTCACGCCCTCCCTGGCCTCCCACGCCATCTCCTCTCTCGAGCTCGCTCCGCCACAAGACTTTGACGGGCCACGCCCTTCGTCCGCAGACGCCTAACCCGACGATCGACTATCGCTATGGAATCTCTCACACGATAACCCCTGGCCACCGACATCGCCAACGGTGTACCTAGATGGATCCCCGATACATCTCCTCAAAGATAGATACGTAAATCGACGACCGCTTCCAGACGGACAGATCCAACTCATAGGCAACCTTGCTTACCTCGCCGTTATACCCGTAGTTCCGTGGTATGTATGCGAGGACGCACGATTTGCGAATACGGCGTAAAGATTGGAAAGCGAAGAAAGAGGCGATTTTTCCACTAAAAGTTTCCGCTTTTTGGAAGGAAAAGGTTCGTTAACGGGAATTGATTCTGATTTGGTATTCTGACTTCCCGAATATTAGAGAATTATGGAATTTTATTTTTCTGAATGGTCACTGGGCCCACTGAGAAATTTACGCCTTTTGTGGGCCCACTTTGTTTTCTAGATTTTGGCCATTGTGATATTTTCTAAGATGTTTTATTTTAATAGGAGGTGACACGTGTCACCCCGCCAGTGGCTCGCCGAATGGCATTTGTGCACAACACCCTGCTAGAGTCGCTCGACTAAACGCTTTACATAACTTCATGGGCGGAAAATTCCGCTTATGTCTTTTCTTATTTTTATGGATTTTTCCGAGAGACTAACATTTTGGACCAACGAGAGGGCGCACTTGGCACCCTCTCATCAGCGGGCAAGGCGCGCATACTGGACTAATCGTGAGGTCATGGTAGATATTTTGGTAGATATTTGCGAGGGTTTTAAGGAGTAGGACTAGGGCACTGGGCATATCTTCGCCCTACACTTGTGTAGCACTTGGCTCAATCTTGGCCATTGGTCGCCTCTTGTGCTATAAATACCCTCTCCCTTTGATGAATTCTTCATCCTTTCCTAAATGTTTCTAAGTGTTAAATCTTCTCCTCCCTTAGTGTCGAAGTTCGCCAAGAGGCCTCCCCTCTCCTGAGGCCTCGCCGAGGGGTACACCCCCTCCTAGTAGTGTGGCTGGGTACCCCTAGCCAAGTTGCTGTGATAATACCCCCTTCAGGTGTAGAAATACTCTCAAAGTATTGTTATAATGCCCAAATTACCTTAGCCAGATACCTTGTAGTATTCTAAGGTTATACTCTATACGAAAGCCCGAAATACTATTATACTTCCCACACTACAAAACCAAACCCTAGAAAATCTCCATAAATTGTCCGCTGAGTATCGTGCAGGTTGGTTAGAACTTCTAACGTGGTTTAGAGCCTGGAGCGCTGAGTCGAGCTAAACGATTGCCCAGATCGACTTTATACTTGGATAATTATGGGCTTATCGAGGTAAATATCTTGTCCTCTATCAGAATTGGAAATTACACGTTGTTAGAATATATAGTTAAAGTATACTATATATAGAATCAACGTGGTTAGTTGGCAATGTCTTTTGACTTAAGCTCAAGAATCAATCGAATCAGACATGAGACTTGTAGTAGTACCGTGGAGTAGAATTGTACCCGTCGTTAGATGATAACTCCCGTTGGCTTGGTAGCCGCCTGAGAGGAGGAGATTTACGCCGCCATGTGAGGTGTCACAATTTTCTGAATGTTCTACGATAAGATCTTAATGTTAATGTCGCTTTGTGGCCTTATAGGTCAAGTACTACGCAGTGGCGCGTTTCTACTTGGCTTTAGGAGTAGCCGACACTGGGAGTACTGAGCGCTTTGCTATTAGTCGATACTCGTCCGCAGGTACGCGAACCTCTTCCTATCTCTTCTAGCATGATACGTGTGAACTATGTAGACGGTAGACGCATACGCATTAAATGTATTTGATTATGTAAAACATAAAGTGTTATAACGCTTTATGGGAAGTTGGTTATAACGGCTTTACGTTGGTAAGAAAATACATGTGGTTTTTAAAAGGTAATCGATTTGAACTATAATCGCTTGTTATGTGTTAATAAAGAACTTCAAGTATTTCAAAAGAGTTTTGAATCATTTTGAGAGAAGAAGTAATACTTGATTTGTTTTGAAAACTTAAGAGTTATACTAGCTTTACGGAAAGTTAGGTATAACGCCTTAAGAATGTTTTATCGATTTTGGAAATCGAACGTATCGACAAACCACCGCAGCTACTAAAAGGAAATGTTTTGACAGATTAAGTATTATTAAAACCAAGAGAAACTTCCATCCGCATGTAAGCTAAGACGAGACAAAATGATATTTCCTAGATCATGGTCATTGTAATAAGATTGTTGTAAACAAGAATATCCTACTCACATATAAGACTTATGTTTCTCGATAGTTTAAAAGAGAATTATATTCTTAAATGAATAAGACTATGAACTACTAAACCTTTCTAAATAAGAAACATGAACATTTGAAATTAGGCAAACTCGACGCTTGGAAAATAATGTCGTTACTTGAGTTTTTACAAAGAGAAGTGTTTTGATTTACTTCAAAAGATAATCACTATATTTTCATATACTACGTATCAGGTGACTTTTGTGAAAGTAACGATCTTTTAAAGAGTTAATGTATAAGTACTTTGGGGATAAAACCCGAACTTGTTAGCATATAGTAGAAAGCACCGCGTGTATAACTTGATCAGGTTGGCTCATGATAGCCTTGTAATACCTTCTTGTTGATTTGATAAGTAAACATGCCAGACGCCACGCGTTAGTATCTTGTGATGTTTCAGGTAAAGGGGTTTTTCCTTTGTTGCGCTTATGGTTTAACGATAAGTCGTTATGATAGTATTATACATCACCATCTCGAGATGATTCCGGTTGCGCATCCACGCGGTAGACTCAAAGTGGTCGACGGACCTACGATTCGAGACTACCTCACGCGGGTCCAGGGGGCCTATGCGGAATCGCGGAAGTTCCGGTGTTAGACGCGCCCGTGGTCACGCGTCCTCAGGCTACGCGGACGGCGAGTCCGTGACGCCGCCGGGAGTAGCTACCTCGACGCGGTTATACTCACGCGGCCGATCTCGATTGGCCTAAGCGAGTCGCGGAAAGTTCTGTGGCTAGACGCGCACATTAGATACCGCGCGCTGGTCACTTTGATCACGTGACGGTTCAGACAGATCTTATGATACGCTTCATGACCTTGTTGGTACTGCGGCGTTAGTAGCCCGCTATGCCTTCGCACTTCACCCCAGACGCAGCATTATGGCACGTGGGACCGTGTTCATGTGTTCTCGTGTCATATATCATAAACCGCCGGCAGCGGAAGGTATTCCACGCATGATTGATGCTGCGGGCGTGAGACCCATTGTTATATTCGAGCGACGACTGAGGCGAGTCCCCGACTTGACGATCGCTATTATCAGGAATCGTAGTTTCGCTATCATACATGTCTCCCGCTTTATAGACTATTATGATTTCATTTACGATTTTTAGTTTCACATACTCGCACTTGTCAGATCGACTCTCCTTCGGGCCGCGCTCATGCCGCAGTAAAGGTACACCACCATCGATCCTCGCCTAGTGGTCACAGTCACATGAAAGCTCCGCTTTCTCCGAGGCTTATCAATGTATAGTCCCCTCATTGTAGGTGTTTACATTCGTGGTACGGCGGGCCCCGTCCCGCCATTGTTGTCGATCATTTCTAGAGGTCTGTAGTATGCTGTGTGGTTTGTAAAAAGGATTAAAACTGCTCATGTTGGAAAAGTTGTTATTTATATATATGCCGAAAGGCAAGTTTTTCTCGATTATTGTTTCATATTTCATAATATGTCTTGTATTGTTTTATGTTCCGATTACACTGATGTTGTATCACCAGGTGCCCGGGTAGGCACCAGCCACGCCCTAATCGGGTCGTGACAAAAGTGGTATCGAGCGCTTAATCCTGAAAGTGTCTACGCATCTGATCCAGAGAGTCTTGATTATCGTGTGTTGTGCACCACGCCAATAATCGTGAGGCTATAGGATATTTAGGATTGGTTTCTATTCTTCTCACTCGAGGTCGCGCCTTAGAGCCGTGTTTTAAGTCGACCTCTAAACGATTTCTTTCCTCACCGCTATGCCTCCGCGTAGGCAACCCGGCCCAGAGGCAAGGCACCGGCGGAGTCATGAGTAGAATACGAGGGTCATGAGGGCACAGCCCAATCATTACCTAGGTAGTGCTTCATTCGGGATTTCGCGACGCATTAGCCCCTGAGTTTAGCACGCCGACGGCAGCCTATCGCGCCATGATATTTCAACCTTCGCCCACGACCGAACAGAGAATGTAGATTGCAAAGAGGCGACTCACATTAGCCATGGATTTGGCTACCAGAGATTATACCGATGTACGAGTCTTGATGACCACCTAAGAAAGGGTCAAAAGAGTAATTCTTCAATGGGCTCGAGCATGGCCTCGTACGCCATGCGCGCAGCAGTCGAGAAACGTAGAGATCGACGTTAACCAAGCGACATAAGAGGGCCAGAGCAGCGTCCTTCGCAACTTTCAAGCGCGAGTATACCTTAAGTGCTATGTTCGATAGCAAGAAGGTTAGTTGTGATTAGAAATCAGGTTAACCGAGTAAGATTTTGGAGGATAGAGAAAGCGTGAGCCTTGTAGCTTTTTACGCAAAAGACCTTAGAGGTAAGGCCATCTCGCAGACGCATGTTTATGTTTGACTTTATAGGAGTGCATAGTACGTGAGTCGTGTTTGGGGATAGGTCCCTAAGTAGTGTGAAACGAAGAGGTAGTTGAGCTAAGAAGACCGCCAGGTTTTCGTAACGTGATTAGCGAGATTGTTCGACGGAGCTAGTATCATGCGCGCTGTCGGTCGGGTCGAGGCCACGCCGCGGGTCAACCCGCCGCATGTATGGCGCGGGTCCGCTGTGGTGGTCCCGCCTGTGGTAGGTCACGAGGGTGCTAGGCCCAAGTTTAGTTAACCAACGACGAAGTTCGCGGATGCTCGACCGGCTGGTCGGCCGACGGGGCAGCCCATCGTGTTCTTCGGTCGACCGCTCACTTGGCAGGTTGTTTTATCGTAAAGGTTGTAAGGTCGCACGGTGCCTACCTTCACCTTATGACGCATGCTGGAGCCCGTGTTACTACTGTTTTGTTTCCGAAGTTTTACCAAGCACGTGTTAAGAACTCAGTGAGTCTCGACCGCATTCGCCGCCGCGTGGATTTCGCGGGTAGTTGCGAGGATTGTTGTCTCCTGGAGGAGCGCTTGAGCTACCATTTCAAAGGTTCTGATGTCGCTTACGGAGATTTGCAGGGCGAAGTGTAAGCCTTGCCGATTGGTTCATGTTGGCGTGGTTCAGATAGTTGGTTCACTTTGTTCCAGCAGATCGTGGATAATGAGGTGCTTGTCTGTAAGAAGTTCCGCACTCGAGGAATCGTATGATAATCGCGACGACGCCAGAGTTCAGCCGACTCGGTCTTCAGTACCACCCTGACAGGTGTGACGAGTTTTGGAAATGTATGAACTTAGCCCGAGTTACTTGGGCCTTGCGAGTTCACGTGAAGAATAGGCCAGCTGCCTATATGTTAGCATTTGCCGTCCGACTTGGTGAGGAAGGACGTCCGGCCTTCAGATTGTTATGTTCGAAAGTATCAAGATCCATCCGCACGTTCCCGCTAATGACGACCTCGCAGATAGTAACCCCGAAGTTTTGGATACTAAAGCAGATCGTAAATATGGTAAGAATTCGAGCGCATTTACGCCTTTGATCGTGACGCAGCCGCACCATTTGTTGGGTCGCGAGCAAGGCTCATGGCAAAGTGACAAAAGTAGTATTATTTGTGGCGATGTTAGAGGTGTTTCCTCGTGGACTTGGACGAGGTATTTTGGCGCTGGTATTTCGCAGGCCACCGTGGCAGATTGTTTCGTAAGCATAAGAGAAGACTATATCGCACGCTGCTCGCTTTGAGATTTAGAAGGAACATTCGGACGCATGTTTCTG
This sequence comes from Przewalskia tangutica, assembly GCA_029844215.1. Lineage (NCBI taxonomy): Eukaryota > Viridiplantae > Streptophyta > Magnoliopsida > Solanales > Solanaceae > Przewalskia > Przewalskia tangutica. The sequence goes on from CM056721.1 coordinate 108,069,907, forward strand.
GCTGGAAGAATGTTATACCCCGTAGTTCCGTGGTATGTATGCGAGGACGCACGCATTTGCGAATACGCAGTAAAGATTGGAAAGTAAGAAAGAGGCGATTTTTCCACTAAAAGTTTCCGCTTTTGCGAAGGAAAAGGTTCGTTAACGGGAATTGATTCGCATTTGGTATTCTGACTTCCCGAATATTAGAGAATTATGGAATTTTATTTTCTGAATGGTCACGCCGGGCCCACGGAGAAATTTACTGCCATGGGCCCACTTTGTTTTAGATTTTGGCCATTGTGGATATTTTCTAAGATGTTTTATTTCAATAATAGGGTGACACGTGTCACCCCGCCAGTGGCTCGCCGAATGGCATTTGTGCACAACACCTTGCTAGAGTCGTTGACTAAACGCTTTACATAACTTGGGCGGAAAATTCCGCTATGTCTTTTCTTATTTTTATGGATTTTTCCGAGAGACTAACATTTTGGACCAACGGAGGGCGCACTTGGCACCCTCTCATCAAAGGGCAAGCGCGCATACGGACTAATCGTGAGGTCATGGTAGATATTTTGGTAGATATTTGCGAGGGTTTTGGAGTAGTGACTAGGCACTTGGGCATATCTTGGCCCTACACTTGTGTAGCACTTGGCTCAATCTCGCCATTGGTTGGCCTCGCTCAGGCTATAAATACCCTCTCCCTTTGATGAATTCTTCATCCTTTCCTAAATGTTTCTAAGTGTTAAATCTTCTCCTCCTTAGTGTCGAGTTCGCCAAGAGGCCTCCCTCTCCTAGAGGCTGGCCGAGGGTACACCCCCTCCTAGTAGTGCCGCTGGTACCCCTAGCCAAGTTGCTTTCAGATAATACCCCTCATGTGTAGAAATACTCAAAGTATTGTTATAATGCCCAAATTACCTTAGCCAGATACCTTGTAGTATTCTAAGGTTATACCTATACGAAAGCCCGAAATACTATTATACTTCCCACTACAAAACCGAAACCCTAGAAAATCTCCATAGTCCGTTGAGTATCGTGTGTTTGGTTAGAACTTCTGGTGGTTTAGAGCTGTTCGAGCGCCTGAGTCGAGCTAAACGATTGCCTGTGATCGACTTTATACTTGATAATTACGGGCTTATCGAGGTAAATATCTTGTCCTCTATCAGAATTGGAAATTACACGCTGTTAGAATATATAGTTAAAGTATACTATATATAGAATCAACGTGGTTAGTTGGCAATGCCTTTTGACTTAAGCCCAAGAATCGAATCGAATCAGACATATAGAGACTTGGTAGTAGCACCGAGTAGAATTGTACCCGCTCGTTAGATGTATAACCCCGTTGGCTTCGTAGCCCCGCGAGAGTGAGGAGATTTACGCCATGTGGGGAGCGCCGAATTTTCTGAATGTTCTACGATAAGATCTTAATGTTAATAAGCGCCTGTGGCCTTATAGGTCAAGACTACGGTGGCGCTCTACTTGGCTTTAGGAGTAGCCGATAATGGGAGTACTTGAGCGCTTTGCTATTAGTCGATACTGCCGCGAGGTACGCGAACCTCTTCCTATCTCTTCTAAAGATGATACGCAGGAACTATGTAGTACGGCAGACGATACGTACTAAATGTATTTGATTATGTAAAACATAAAGTGTTATAACGCTTTATGGGAAGTTGGTTATAACGGCTTTACGTTGGTAAGAAAATACATGTGGTTTTTAAAAAGGTAATCGATTTGAACTATAATCGCTTGTTATGTGTTAATAAAGAACTTCAAGTATTTCAAAAGAGTTTTGAATCATTTTGAGAGTAAGTAATACTTGATTTGTTTTGAAAACTTAAGAGTTATACTAGCTTTATGGAAAGTTAGGTATAACGGCTTAAGAATGTTTTACTGATTTTGGAAATCAGAATGTATCGACAAACCATCGCAGCTACATAAAAGGAAATGTTTTGACAGATTAAGTATTATTAAAACCAGAGAAACTTCCATCCGCATGGCTAAGATTTAGACAAAATGATATTTCCTAGATCATGGTCATTGTAATAAGATTGTTGTAAACAAGAATATCCTACTCACATATAAGACTTATGTTTCGATAGTTTAAAAGAGAATTATATTCTTAAATGAATAAGACTATGAACTACTTAAACCTTTCTAAATAAGAAACATGAACATTTGAAATTAGGCAAACTCGACGCTTGGAAAATAATGTCATACTTGAGTTTTTACAAAGAGAAGTGTTTTGATTTACTTCAAAAGATAATCACTATATTTTCATATACTACGTATCAGGTGACTTTTGTGAAAGTAACGATCTTTAAAGAGTTAATGATGAAGTACTTTGGGGATAAAACCCTAACTTGTTAGATATAGTGTAGTACCGTGTATAACTTGATTGCGCTGGTTTGTGATAGCCTTGTAATACCTTCTGTTGATTTGATAAGTAAACATGCTGTGATGCTACGTGTTAGTATCTTCGTGATGCTCGTAAAGGGTTTTTCCTTTCATTGTGCTTACGCTGTTTAACGATAAGTCACATGATAGTATTATACATCACTCATCTCGAGACGATTCCGGTTGTCGCCTCCGACGCGGGTAGACTCAGCGTCGATGGACCGGCGATTCGAGACTACCTCACGCGTCCGTGGCCTGGCGCGAATCATGAAGTTCCAGTGTCAGACGCGCCCTTGTGGTCACGCGTCCTCAGGGCTACGCGACGGCGAGTCCGTGACGCCGGGAGTAGCTACCGACGCGGGTTATACCTCGCGCGCCGATCTGATTGGCCTAAGCGGAGTCGCGAAAGTTCTGTGGCTAGACGCGCACATTAGATATCGCGCAAGTGGTCGCCTTTGATCATGTGACGGCCTAGACAGATCTTATGATACAGCTTCATGACCTTGTTGGTACCGGCGCAGTAGCCTGGCCATGCCTTCGCATTTACCTCGCACGCAGCATATGGCACGCGTGGACCCGTGTTCATGTGTTCTCGTGCCGTTATATCATAAACCGCCAGCCGAGGAAGGTATTCCACGCATGATTGATGCGCGGGCGTGAGACCCATTGTTATATTTGAGCGACGACTGAGGCGCGAGTCCCCGACTGATACGATCGCTATTATCGTGAATCGTAGTTCGTTATCATACATGTCTCCCGCTTTATAGACTATTATGATTTCATTTACGATTTTTAGTTTCACATACTCTGCACTGGCCAGATCGACTTCATTCGGGGCCGCTCATGCCGCAGTAAAGGTACACCACTATCGATCCTCGCCTGTGGTCACAGCTCACATGGAAAGCTCCGCTTCTCCGAGGCTTATCACGTATAGTCCCCGTTGTCAGAGGTGTTTACATTCGTGGTATGGCGGGCCCCGCCCCGCCATTGTTGTCGATTACTTCTGAGGTCTCGTAGTATCACGGATGTGGTTTGTAAAAAGGATTAAAACTGCTCACGCTGGAAAAAGTTGTTATTTATATATATGCCGAAAGGCAAGTTTTTCTCGATTATTGTTTCATATTTCATAATATGTCTTGTATTGTTTTATGTCTACTGACATTCGATAAGAAATATCACTAGGTGCCTGGAGGCACTGGTACCACGGGCCCGACGGGTCGTGGATAAAGAACAACCCCAGATCCGCTTAGGCTCCCGCACTCGTGATAGGCCTCAAAAGACCGTGATGGGCCTCAACAGATCGTGATAGTGAATCCCCCGTGATCGTGCTAAACACCCGGAATGATCAATCCCCGAGCATACCGCCGCCTCCGTGATAGTCTCACAGATCAGACAGCCAGTAGACCTCGTGATCACAGGCAAGCCTCAGATAATAACATGGGTATGATACAATAACAAAGATAAATCCGACTTAATGGCTAGCAACGCAAGCACAGCAAAGTTAATGACCCCCTACACAGAGATTTCAAGACAATAACCTGTAGCATCATAATAGTCTACTTATCACACAAATCTTAATACACTTAGCCGTAAATCAATACAAGGCCTTTATAAATGTGCTAGTAAACAGCCTTTTTATCTTTCTAAGTCATATACCTAACTTCCCAGTTTCAGTATAACTTTAAGCTTTTGGTTTTAAAACCAAATATTTATCTTCTGCTAAAAAAATGATTCAAAAGATTCTTTTGAAATGCTTTCAGCTTCTTTTGTTATCTGTGCTTAAGCCACGTAGGCAGCATCACAGACTATTATTCACAGTTTAAGCCAGGCATCACATAAGTATTATTCAGCTTAAGTCAAAGACATTGCTGTAGTTATTATTCACTAATAATACATGTACGCCTACCATTTACAGGCATTGTAAAATATCATGCTTAGAGGAATCATATACCTTCTCAAAATAAAAACCACCTCGCTAAGTCAATATAACATACGCATAGTCAGCCTATACAGTCACGCATCTATCAAAGACTACTCCGGGCTGTCATTCTAAACAAGAGGTTCACACCTCATGGAAAGTTGGGCAAAGACTTCCTACCCGGTGAGCTATATGTTCACTGTGAAACAATGGCCGTGGAGTACAGCTTTGATTATTCTTCTTTAAACCTCCTTTCTACCGCAATACCAATTCATTCTCGTGATATTCTTCTAAGTATTTAATACTTATTCTAATACTACTACGAAGTATTCTCTAATTCAAAAAGAGGGTTAGGATTAGTTACCTCGGTAAGCCCAATAATATCCTAGATAAAGTCGCACTCGGCAAGGTTTAGCTCCTAAGTCAGACGCTCCCAGAAATTTCTCCAGTAAACCTTAAGTTCTTTTTTACAACTTCTACAAAGGACTAAGGGATTTAGCTAGGTATTTTGGGGCATTATAACAATACTAGAAGACAACTTTTCTACCAAGGGAGAGGGGTAGATTTCGCCAGGCTAGTGGGCAGGCCCGCCAAACCTTACCCGGGCTTTTGGTGTCGGACGAAAGCATGGAGAGTGAGAGGATTTTTAGACTTGAAGATAATCTCGTGGATGAAGAACTCTTCATCTCTAAGGGTATTTATAGTTTCAAGCTCGCCAACCAATGGCTAAGATGAAGACAAGTGCAAGGCAAGTGTAAAGTAGTGGATTAATCTATATACAAATATCACTAACTCCTCGATTTGGTGCACAAGGCACAAAAACGCAAGCACGCCCTTCAATTCGCTCCAAATGGACGATCTAAGTCTACCCAAATGGGAGGTTGGCGTCGCTCCCGCTGGTCCAAATGTTTCGCCTCTCGAAAAAATCAACAAAATTAGTAATGGCATAGCCTAATTTTCCCTCACGTAGCTCAAGTAAACGCTTCATTCTAAAAACGATTCTTTTTGTTATAGTCAGGTACAAAAATAAAACGCTCCAAGGCTAACTTAAGGCCAACTTTTGTACGACACTTTTTACGTACATACCCGAAATACGGGTATAACATTCTCCTCTTGAAAACATTCGGCTCCACGTTCCTTCTCAAGAGCAAGCTTACGGTTAAGCTTTAAATAGCTGTAAGTCACGGCCACATGGGCCAAAAACACTTAGGTATAAATGATAATGGAAATTTACAAGTAGGAAAGTGAATTACCCGGAGGTGGGGAATAGGTGAGGATACTTTCCCGCTCATGTCCTCCTCGGGCTTCCCACGCTATCTCCTCCTCGAGCTCGCTCCGCCCACAAGCACTGACTGCCACGTCCCGTCCGCAGACGCCTAACTCGGGACGACTCACTATCGCTATGGGAATTTCTCATACGATAACCTCTGCCACCGACATCGCCAATCGGGTGTACCTGATGGATCCCCCCGATACATCTCCTTCAGCATAGATACGTGAAAACCGGATGCATCGCTTCCACGGCAATGCTAGACGCAACTCACAGTAACCTGCCTACCCCCGCGATAACTGAACGGCCCAATGAACCTAGGGCTGAAGCTTCTTCCAAATCTCATCAAGCACCTTCACGGGGCTTACACCTTAGGAAACCCAATCATGAACTCTCAACTCGCATGCCGACGACGACGATTCCCAGAGATAATGCATTGCCGACTCGAGTCACATTAGCCGCCTCGATAAGATTCACTTTATCCATCGCCTCACGCATCAAATCAATCCCCACTAATCGCACTTGCCCACATCAATTCAACTCTGTGTGGCTGATCCGCACTTCCTCCATACAAGGCCTCATAAGGCGCCATCTCATCGAGCAGTAGCTATTATTATACAAACGCTAATCTAGAGGCAAAATGACCCTAACTACTACTGAAACACATGTGCTCGCAGATATCCCAAGAGTCCGATAAGGCGTCAGGCTCGCCTCGTCTGTCTGCGGATGAAATGCAGATCAAAGCCACCGCGCCCCTAAACTCCTCCGAAGGACTCTGAGCAATAAATCGGCTCCTCACCTCATACGATCGGGCGGCGATCATGCGCCGACGATATCTCGATGGGGGAACCGTATAATCTCACTGGTGCCGCTCCACGGAAGAAGTGGGCTGATTTCTGGCCACCACGACTATAACCCATATAGAATCGCGTCTCCTCGAAAAGCGAGGTAACTCGGCAAGCTCACGCGATTACCTCCCACTTCCGTGTCGGACTTATCGCCAGAACAAAACCACTGTGCTCGTGCTCTACCTTCACCGGGCCGATAACAAGGGCATCAGCCACGAACCCTCGGGCAACGCCCCTCTTCGCTTATCCCACCAATACATTGCATCTAAGGTTTGCACATCTTGGTCGTAATTTTGACGATAGAGTAACGCCAGCACAGCAGGCTTCCCTGCCAACTCACGGGTCCCAAACATCCGAACACACAACCTGCTCAAACCTAGCACCCCACGTGCTACCTCAAAAGGACCCTTGCCTCACGTAAGAGTCAGACACGCATATCAATCAAAGCCGATTCTCGAACCGTCAGCTTCTTCACCTCCGACGTACGGGAAGACTCGGCAACCTCACTAACTCTAACCCTGATCGCCATTAGAATCAATCAAACGGACACCAAGGCTCGCTTAACTGATGCAAATCATCTAACCATGTCCCTCCTCTCTAGCCGCGACATCCGAGCAGGCCCCATCGACTCACTTTACTCAAGAGCATCCGCAACATCGCCTGTGTGGTACAGATATCAACACTGAATCCCAAGAATCGTAACCACCGCTCTTCGGCTGCAGCTCACCTCCTCCGGCTGAAGATATACCGGAGGCTCTTGTGGTCTGTAAAATATCCACGTGAACTCTATACAAATAGTGCCTCCAGATTCTAAAGCGTGGAATCATATCCGCTTAACCCAAATCGCCAGCGGGTAGTTTCCTCTCGCTTTCTTCACCGCCGGACGATATGCTATAACCCCGCCATGCCGCATCAACACATCCTAACCCGAAGGCCCGACGATCACAACACATCATATAACCATCCGGACTCTCCGAAGAAAAGAACGGGGCTATTGCTACCTTCTGCTTTCAAAGAATCGAAACCCGCTTACAAGCATCACCATCAAACTCAATGCTCTTCCAGTCAGCCTAGTCATCGGTGTGCGTAGAGCACAAACTTCTACGAATCACTGATAATATCTCGTGCAAGGCCTAAAATCGCGAACCTCGCGTGAGTAGTGAGGGTCTAGGCCAAGTCCCGATCACGATTCGCCAGATCCACTCCTAATGCCATCACCACAATAGCGCCCAAGAAATAACAAGTCGCACCAAACTCACATTTGGAAAACTTGGCGATAATCGGCCGTCCTGGAGAATCACAAGATAAATTTCAAATGCCCGCAGGCCTCGCGCTCAATCTAGAATAAATCCAAGATATCATCAATGAACACTTATCACAACGCGTTCAAAATGGTTTGAACATCGCCATCAAACGCATGAATACCACGCGGAGTATCACAACTAAAAAAGACATGACACCAATTTCATAATGCCTGCACTGGTCTCAATACATCGCAGGATATCTACCTCTCTCGACATCAACTGATGATAGCCCGAACGCAGACACCTTGAGAAACATTCGCTTGCAATCATTTAATAACCAATAATCCGGCGGTATTCGTTTCTTAATGGGCCACTCATCACCGTCAGATCAATATTATATGCAGCTGGCCCCGCTCTTCTTCTACGAACAATACCGGGCGCTTCTCCTCGCAGGAAACACTAGCCCGGAGTGAAGCCCTTCTCCAAAGAAATCCCTAAGTTGATCCTTCAAACCTCCTGCTAACTTCCTGCAGCACCAGATGGCTAATGGAAATAGCCGAGTGTCCAAAATAATATGTCAATATTAAACTCAATCTCCTCTCAGAGTGGATACCCGGAGGTCATCGAAACACAGTCTCGAACTCACTGATCACTGGAACTGATCAAAAACTGCATCATAGCCTTCAAAGATCAAACACCCGAACGAGATGGTGGCATACCCTTCGCACATCTTCCTAAATTTCTCGAGGTGTAAATAAACATACCCTGGCGATACCGTGGCCCCCTCCCACTCCAACAACCGGCCTCAGAACTGGAAACTGATTACTTTCTTCATGAATACCATATTGGCGAGTGTTGGTTAGCCAATCTATCCCCTATAATCAGCTAAGTCAATCATTCCACCTATCAAGCTTCCGGCCAGGTCCGACATCGTAATTATTGCCAGATGCTCTATACTGGGCCGAGCTACCACCGATCCATCGACCATGAGCTACCTCAAAGGGTCGGCGGACTCGTGCTCTATCCTTTATCCTACTAGCAACAAGCGGAGATATATAGGAGTAGAACCCATCTATCAAACGATACACATCAAACCTAGAACCGAGCAAAGTACCGTGACGACATCGCGAGGCCTCCCGATCCCGCTTACCGACAAAGCATAAATGCGCGTTCGAGGACCGCTAGAATCGGGACACGAGCCACGACTCGCCGCGACTCCGACCCATGAGTACCCGCTCCCGGCGAGTAAATCAGAGGAGATGAAGAAGACCACGAAAGAACTCGTAGGCCGACCCTACCATCAAGATCGCCTCTGACAAGCCGTGATAGTGACTCGCCGCTACAATCAAACAAACTCCCGCATTCACAACTCCCGGCGGGATCTACCGACGCTACACCTGCGGGTGGTCCCGGACGCCGTAACCTCGCCGCCTGATGTCAAGTCCCGCCCCGGTCCGCCGAATATCCGCCGTGGCCGAGGACGGTGAGTGCTCGAGCCGGCCGTGGTGCCAGATCGCCGAGGCCGCCACCACGATATAGCTACCAAACGACCGCCGCCCCGCCTCTTCGCCGCCGCACAACCCGCGATCTACGCCTCACATCCAAGAGCATGCGCTCGCACGCGTAATGTCCATACCTACCGAAGAGAAACACCCGCATACGACTCGCCATATAGTCATCTAGCCCGTGACGAGCGGCACCCTATCCTCCATAATCGCTACCAACGCCGGGACATATCGAGCCAATGAATCAAACTCGACATTGTACTCCCGACAAGGCCCTTCGCCTCGCCAAAGAAGAAAAATCTATCACCCGCGCCTCCTCATCCGCGAGGCAAGAAGGGTGAGGAAAGCCTCCGAGAACTCATCCTGCAAGTAGCTGGGACGCTGCTTTCCCGGATAACTCCCACGAATCAAACCAATCGATCGCGTATCACGCAGACGCGAACCGGGCGTCACAGACTGCTCGAGGCCTTGATCACCCGCATGATCTCTCCGATTTGATGAACTCCTCGCGATCATCCTCCGCCTCGACCAGAAACTCGCGCTACAACTCAAGAAATCTCGTAGCCTCAAACTATCTCGCCTTCGGCGTACCACGCGCGATCGAGCCGCTGAGCCGAATCGAACCGCCAGATCCAGCCTCTCCTCGATCGGGCCACAACTTTAGCCAATAGCACATCTCTCAGACTCTAACTCTCCGCCCAGCCGCCGGGATGAGTGGTACCGTGGTCTCGCTGGCCGGGCGCATAGAACTCGCCGCCTCGTATAGACCGGGCCTCGAGCCCTCGTGACTGGTGTCTCGCTAGCAGCCTCGCCGCTTTGCCCTTCTCCGGCTGCCTTTTACGTGGAGGCATAATCAAGCATAGAAAGGAATACGTAGAGGGTCCAACTTATAACATGCCTCAAAGCACGATCTCGTAATGAGAAAATGGAAACCAATCCTAAATATCCTATAGCCTCGACAGGTGGTGCACAACACACCGATAATCAAGACTCTACTAGATACGGTTCAGACACTTTCCGAGGATTAATCGCTCGATACCACTTTTGTCACGACTGCCCGGCCCGTGGACGTGCCTACCGGCACCCAAGTAGTCATACATCGAGTAATCACGAAATATAAAGCAAGACATGAAACTTTATAAAATAAGATACGCTTTATGTGAGAAAACATCGCTTTCGCATATATATATAAACATGGTTTAGCAGCTACATCCGATAATCGCATAACATGACTACGCACTTAAGGAAATATACAACTATGGCGGACAGTTCCCCGCCATACCCCGATCAGACATAAAACTATCTACAACAGGAGATCATACCTAAAAGTAGAGCCTCCTAAAAGACGGAGCTCCCGACACCAACGCAGTAGATCCTAAGAATGTGGATCTAGCACTGCTGCCCTTACCGCATGCATGAACGCAGCTCAAGGAGGTCAAGACAACAGTACTAAGTATATGAAATCAGAAAATACTTAAATGAAACATATCATTTTAAAAACAGGTAAGTATGTATGAAACAACCAAGGAAACCGCATACAAGTGCCACATCACAAACAAGAGCAAGAATAGGTAAATCAGTAATGTGTCTTTTCTAGGTCGCGAATGATCAAGCAGGCCAATTGCCCGTAGTATCACCATGCAAGCCTAATCTCGACTCCCGAGTCCGCATAGGCCAATCACATAGGCCCGCATAGGTATATAACCCCGCATCGAGGGTAGCTACCTCGCATCGCCCCGACTCGTAGTCCGCATGGCCACATGTATCGCATGAGGTATAACCCCGCACACTAACCTGAACTCCCGTAGCTCCGCATAGGTCCCTTGGACCCGCATGAGGTATTCTCAATCACGGTCCTGCATCACCGAGTCTACCCCGCACGGAGGCAGCTTAACCCCAGAATATGTCAAGAGGCGAGTGATGTTACACTAACCTAACAAATTATCGTTAAACAACATAAGCACAACAAGAATACTCTTTACACAAACTTTACAATACACTAACACTCATAGCATCATATCTTGTCTAGTTATCAAACCATCTTATTATTCTTTCACAATTCAATATAAGTGTTATAAACACATAGGCAACTGCTTTTTTATAAATCTTGCGTTATACTTAACTTCCCATAAAGCTAGTATAACTCTAAGCTTCGCTTAAAAACCAATTAGTTCTCTTCTCAAAAAATGATTCAAGATTCTTGAAATGCTTTCGATCTTTATTATTCAGGCATCGCTGAGCCATATTCGTGCTAAGCACTGCTTGCCGAGTGTTATTCAGCTTAAGTCAAAGACACCGTAGTTATTATTCGCAACACATGTACGCCTACCGTACTATATATATTGTAAAATATCATGCTTTAGGAAGAATCACATACCTTCTCAAATAAAACCACCGCCAAGTCAATATGTCGCGCACAGCAGAGTCACCATAATAGTACATATCTATCAAAGACTAAGGTCATTCTAAACGAGGGTTCACAATTCTATGGAAAGTCAAGACTTCCTACCCTGAGCTATATAACCATCAGAAAAAATTCATGTAAGTACGCTTGATTATTCTTCTTTAAACCCTTCTCACGTGGTAACACTCAATTCTATTCGTGATATTCTTCTAAGTATTTAATACTTATTCTAATACTACTACAATAGTATTCTCTAATTCAAAAGAGGGTTAGGATTAGTTACCTCAAGAAGCCCAATAATATCTAGAAAAAGTCACACCGAGCAAGTTTTTCTCCTAAGTATGAAGAAACCTTGTTCTTCACAACTTCTACTAAGTACTAAGGTATTTGGGCTGTATTTTGGGCATTATAACAATACTAAGACAACTTTTCTACCTGAGGGGGTAGATTTTGGCAAAGGTGGGGCCTCTACCAAACTACTAGGCTTGTGGTGGGGGTATTCGGCCGCACTGTGGGGGGGACGAAAAAGGCTGGGAGAGAGGATTTTCAAGACTGAAAGACGCAGGACGAAGAACTCTTCATCTCTGGTATTTATAGGTCAGTGCCAACCAATGGCCAAGATTAAGTGCAAGGTGTGTAGGATTAACTATACACAAATATCCTACCAACTCTGATTGTGCACAAGGCACAAAAACGCTTTCAATTGCCCAACGGACGATTTCAAGTCCACAAATCGAGGTGCCGTCGCCTCCCGCTGGTCCAAAATGTTTCGCCTCTCTAAAAATCCAAAAATTAGAAAAGATAGAATTTACCCTACGAAAAGTCGTGGAAACGCTCGAAAAACCATTCTTTAGCGAAGTCAGGCACAAATAAAAACGCTTTGCCTAAACTTTAGAGCATTTATTCCCCACGCATACCGAAATACGGTATAACAAGGTTTTGGAGGCACGCAGCTTATCGCTTCATTTGTTCGGTCGCCGCGCGTGACTAGATGTATTGCACTCCCAAGAGGACGAAAGGGTAGTTTGTTGCTTAGTGTCCAAATTAGTACAGTCGTGTTTGGCACCGTATTCTGGCTATCAGCGCATCGAGATCCCACTTAGAATGAGAAGGATCTTAGGGCATCGCACTCATCACTCTTGGGTTATAGTATACGATGACAAATCAGCCCATTTTGGCCAGACCACTTACCTACCGAGGATTGGCCGATTATATAGGGAGATGTGAGACACGGTTCACATTTACATGTCGCATGACGAGCTTACGCCAATTCTCGGAGGTTTTCCGAATAAACACAGAGTCTCGATTGCATTTCACCGATCGGACGTGTAGACGCACTATCCAGCACTGAGATAGGTCGGACTGTTCTTGATTTCAGAGATACTGAAGGATTATTACGTTCTTGGTTCGATAACAAAAGCTACCATTCCAAGATCCAGATTCACGACCGACTCTCGCGATCGGTGCCTTACGCACCAGGATACAACATCGAGAAAATCAGGAAATAAAAACTTAAACATGAACAAGATAAAATAAGCAATAAATTAACCAAAAAAAGCATTTCCGTATATATAAATCAAAATCTAAAGAATCCCTTACAAACCCCGCCCACAACAATACTACTGACTTACGAATTTTATAATAAACTATGACGACAGGCCCCCATACCGAATGTACAAGAACCTACAAACTCAGGGAATCATACCAAAGATAAGCTCGTGAGAAACGAGCTTCCCAAAAACGCTGAATCGGATCCTACGAGCGATCAACAACTATACTCACCGTATAACGTGTTATACCCGTATTTGCAGTATGTACGTAGGGAATACGCATAAAAAGTTTAGCCTTAAAGTTTAGGCTTGACGATTTTTTGGGCACACAACTCACAAACGAATAGTTTTCCGACTAAACGCTTCCACGCCGTAGGGTAAATTCCGCCATGCCATTTCTAATTTTTGGCGGATTTTTCCGAGAGACGAAACATTTTGACCAACGAGGGCGACACTTGGCACCCTCCAATCGGACTTGAATCGCCACGACTAATTGACGATTGGCACGTTTTTGTTGCTCAAAGTCAAGGAGTTGGTAGGATATTTGTATAGTTAATCCTCACCCTACACTTGCCTTGCACTTGTCTAAATTCGCCATCGGCCACTTCGACCTATAAATACCCCTTAAGATGAAGAGTTCTTCATCCACAAAGCTTTCCAAGTCTTGAAAATCCTCTCCTCTCCCTTTGTAGCTCTTTTTCGCCCAACACTCCTCCCCTCCCTTGTGAAGGCCTCCGACACCCCCTAGCCTAGCCAAAAATCTACCCCCTCCCTTGGTAGAAAAGTTTCTTCTAGTATTGTTATAATGCCCAAAATACCCTAGCCCAAATACCTTAGTACTTAGTGTGAAGAACTTCTAAGGTTTCTCTGAGCATACAACTTAGAGCAAAACCTGCTCAGCGCGACTTTTCTAGGATATTATTGGGCTTACCGAGGTAACTAATCCTAACCCTTTTGAATTAGAGAATACTTAATGTAGTAGTATTAGAATAAGTATAAATACTTAGAAGAATATCACAGAATTGAACTGCTACAAGTAGGCGGTTTAAAAGAAGAATAATCAAATCAGATTACATAGGACTGCTTTCACAAAGAGACTTATATAGCTCACCGCAGGGAAGTGTCGCCCAACTTTCCGTAGAATTGAACCCTCGCTTAGAATGACCTTCGAGTAGTCTTTGATAGATATCTGTGACTATTATAGGTCGACTCTCACACATATTCAACTTGCGTGTGGTTTTCGGTATGCATGTGATTCTTCCTAAAGCATGATATTTTACAATATATATATAGAGACGCATACGTGTTAATCGAATAATAACTACGGCAATGTCTTTGACTTAAGCCCGAATAATACTTACGAATGCCTCGCTTAAGCCCGACAACACTTACAAGAATGCCTCACGCTTAAGCTCAATAATAATAAAGATAAAGCATTTCAAAAGAATATCAATCATTTTTAATGTAAGAGAACTAATTGGTTTTAAATGTGTTTAAGAGTTATACTAGCTTTACGGGAAGTTAAGTATAACCACTTAAGATTGATAAAAGAAACAAGTTTGACTACGTGTGTTTATAATGCACTTTACGTGAAGAATAATAAGATGGTTTGATAAGTAGACATGACGATGAGCAAGATCTTGTAACGCTTGTATAAGAGTATCCTTGTTGGCTTATGTTGTTTAAAGATAAGTCGTTATGTTAGTGTACTATCACTCACCTCGAGATGATACCGGGTTGCCGCCTCCGACGCGGGTAGACTCAGCGTCCGGGACCATGATTCGAGAATACCTCACGCGGTCCAGGGGCCTACGCGAGCTACGAGTTCCGTGTTAGTATGCGGGTTATGCCTCACGCGTCATGCGGCTACGCGGACAACGAGTCCGTGACGACGCCGAGTAGCTACCCTCGACGCGGGTTATACCTCACGCGCCCACGCGAGGCTCCATGCGACCGAGTTCAGATTAGGCTTGCACGATGATATACGAGTGGCCCTGCTTCGATCATTCGCAGCCAGACAAGACCTATTACGCTTTATTGTTGTTTCAGATGCACTACGCGCGTTCTCGTTGTTTCACACATATTTGTAAACCGTTTTAAAATGATATGTTTTCATTTAAGTACTTTTACGCTGCATACTTAGTACCGCAATCGACTTCCTGGGGCTGCTCATGCCGCAGTAAGGCAAGCAGTGCTAGATCCACATTCCTAGGATCTCTACGCGTGCCGTGAGCTCCATCCTTTCCGAGGCTCTACTTTTGCATGATCTCCCAGAGATAGTTTTATACAGTGGTATGGCGGCCCCGCCCGCCATAGTTGTATATTTCTCAGAGGTCTGTAGTCATGTTGTACAAGATCGGATGTAATCGCTAAAACCATGTTTTTATATATATGCCAAAAGGCGATGTTTTCTCACTTAAACCGTGTCCTATTTTATAAATCGTTATGTCTTGCTTTATATTTCCGCCGACACTGATGTATGACTACTGGGTGCCCCTGCACACACGCCACGCCCCGAACGGGTCGTGACAAAAGTGGTATCGAGCGCTTAATCTCTGAAAGTGTCTACGCATCGTATCTAGTTCGATTATCTGTGTGGCACCACACCAATAATCGTGAGGCTATAGGATATTTAGGATTGGTTTCATTCTTCTCATTCCGAGATCGTGCTTTTAGCCGTGTTATAGGTCGACCCTCTAACGTATTCCTTTCCGTAACGCTATGCCTCCACGCAGGCAACCCGCCCGGCGGCAAGGCACGGAGTCGCTAGCAGACACCCAGAGTCACGAGGGCTCGTGCCCGCCTATACCGAGACGGCGAAGTTCTATGACGCCGCCACCAAAGATACCACACCACACCTCCCGCCCCACACCGGGCGAGGAGTTAGTACGGAGACGGCCCGCCTTTACAAAGTCAGGCCCGACAGGAGAGGCCGGATGCGGCAGCAGCCACCCCGGCCGCACTGCGGTACACCCGAGGCGTATAGTTTGAGGCTACGAGATTTCGAGTCAGAGCCCGCCAGTTTTACGTCGAGGCCGAGGATGATCCGCAGGAGTTCATCCGCGCCTTCAGAGGATCATGAGGGTGATCAAGGCCTCGTGAGACCGAGTCCGTGATCTTCCGCATCGGCCGCGTGATACCGCAATGATTGGTTTGATTCATGGAGTTATCCCGGAGAGCACGCGCCCCGCCTACTGGGATGAGTTCTCGAGGCTTTCCTCACTCACTTGCCTCCACAGATGAGGAGGGCGATAGATTTTTACCATCGAGGCGCAGGACGACCGCCGTGAGTACAATGTCGAGTTTGATTCATCGCTCGACATGTCCCAAAGATTGGTAGCAGATACGAGGATAGGGTGCACCGCTATGTCACCGCTAGACGACTATATGAAGTCATGCGTGTTTCTCCACCGTATGGACATTACCCGCACGCAGCTCACGCTCGATGCGGCGAGCGCAGAGGTCGACGGCGACGCACGCAGGTTAAGGCCAGACGAGGGTCTTCGTGGTTATCGTGGGCGGCCTCAAGCAGAGCCTAGATTCGCACCACCCACCAGAGCACTCGACCGCCCTCAAGACACCAGAGTTTTCGAGGCGCACTGTGCCCCGTGGCTTCGTGACGCCCGTAGAGGCATCGCCGACGACCACCCCCCAGCTGTGGCCGATGCAGATCCCATTACGGGAAGTTGGTACTACTTTTGAGCTTGTTGCCAGGCCGCAGGTCACCAGGGACCGTCCGACCGGGGCAGGGGCTCACCTTCGCCGCTTCGCTCATCTCCTACGCTATCGCCCGAGGCGTGGTACACGGGTCGCCAGGTCGCGGCAGAGGTCGTGGCTCGTCCCCGCTTCTAGCGGTCCTCAACCGCATTTATGCTTTGTCCACCGACAGATCGTGAGGCCTCACCGATGTCGCCACGTGTACCTTATCGCTTCGGGTTTGAGTATGCTTGATAGATCCGGTTCTACTCCCATATATCTCCCTTGTTGCTAGTAGGATAGGATAGAGCCCGAGTCCATAGACCTTTCGAGGTAGCTACGCCTGGTGATCTGGTAGCTCTGGCGGCATATGAGCTTGTCCGTGACATTTACGCCGCCGACTCAGCCGACTTGATGAGTCGAGATGATTGACTTCGACGTGATTGGGGACGGATTGGCTAGCTTGCTACGCCAATGTAGACCGCAGAGAGAGTAGTACGTTCCAGCTCGGCGAGCCTGGCTGTGAGCGAGGAGCACCAGACGCCGAGGGTAGGTTTATTTCCTACCTAGGAAGACGTGGCGGGTATATCTACCATCTCGTCGTGTTTGATAATCAAGTCGCGTACCAGATTTTCCCGCCCGAGTCCCAGTTCGCAGCCTGTGACGCATCCGCATCCTCCCGAGAGGAGATCGAGTTTTGTATTGACATATTGCGCACACTCGCCTATTTCCATTCCGCCATACGTAACGGCACCGCCGAGTTGAGAGTCAAGGATCACTTAGAGATTTGCCGGAGAAGCGGCTTCATCAGCCTGTTTCTCCCCGGGCGCAGATTGTTCGCAAGAAGAAGGACGACGCCGCGCGGTGTGTTACAGCAACAAGGTGACCATTAAGAATGATACCCCCTTCCTGTGATTGATGATTTGTTCGACCGCAGTGGTGCGAGATGTTTTCTCCAAGATTGACCGCGATCGGCTATCATCAAAGTAGTCGAGAGGCGGATGTCCCTAGATCGCATTCCTGACCCAGACGCATTATGAAGTTCAGTGGTCATGTCTTTGGTTGACCAATGCTCCGCGGTATTCATGGATTTGATGAACCGAGTGTTCAAACCATTTTTGGACACGCTTGTGATAGTGTTCATCGATGATATCTGCTTTATTCTCGCCAGAGCAGAGCACGCGAGCATTTGGCGATCGTGGCCGACAGCTTCTCCAGACTAAATGTGACGCCAAGTTTTCCAAACGTGAGTTTTGCTGACTTCGCATGCTTGGGCATATTGTCGTGGGCCGATGGTATTCGTAGATACGCCAAGATCGAGGCGCCGAGACTTGGCCTAGACCTACTACTCCGGCTGCAGGTTCGCAGCTCGGGCCTCGCAGATATTATCGGCGGTTCGTGGAGAAGTTTGCTTTATCTCGCACCATTGACTAGGGTCGACTCGGCGCAGCCAAGTTCCAGTGGACCGATGCTCAGGAGCGTGGTTTCCGCTGTCGAAAGAGAGATCGACGACCGCCTCGCTTCTTACTCTTCCGCAGGTCCAGATGGTTATGTCGGTATTGTGACGCGCCGTGCATCGGGTTGGGATGCGTGTTGACGCAAAGATGGCAGTGGTTATAGCATACGATCCCGACACCAAGAAACACGCAGAAACTACCCCACCCATGATTTGGAGTCGCACCGTGATTCACGCCAAGATCCTGAGGCACTATTTGTATGGGGTTCACGTGGATATTTATACTGCACTCACAAGAGCCTCCAGATATCTTCACCAGAGGAGCCGAACTCACGCAGAGACGTGGTTAGAGTTGCTTAAGGATTACGATGTTGATATCCCGCACCACCCGGGAAGGCCAATGTCAGGCGTATGCCTTAGTCGTAGGTCGACGGGGAGCCTATCGACGTGCGCAGAGAGGGACATGGTTCGTGATTTGCATCGCTTAGCGAGCCTCGTGTCCGCTTGATTGATTCGATAGCAGGGGGTTAGAGTTCGCGAGGTTGCCGAGTCTTCCATCGCCGGCGAGGCGAAGAGGCAACAGCTCGAGGATCCGCCTTTGATTCGAGCATCGCGATACGCCTCTTCGTGAGGGCGCGGTCCTGAGGTAGCACCGACGGGGTGCTAAGGTTTGAGGGCGCATCAGGTGTTCCAGATGTTTCGTGACTTCGCAGCAGGTTCGGGGAAGCACACACAAGCATTTCATCCATCCGGGTCGATCAAGATGTACCACGACCTTAGATCCGTATCGCGGGATGGCTCAAGAGAGACGCCGCAGTTCGTAGCTCCGCCCGTGGTTGCCGCAGTGAAGGCAGAGCACCGTAGGCCCGTGGTTTGTTACGCACGATCGAGATCCCGACCGAAGTGGAGGTAATCAACATGGACTTCATCACGTGATTACCTCGCACTCGCAGGAGACATGATTCTATATGGGTTATCGCCGACAGTCGATTTAAATCAGCCCACTTTCTTCCCGTCAGACGACTTTTTCTACCGAGGATTATGCCGACTTTACATCCGAGAGATCGCCGACCGCATGGAGTCCCTACTGATCATATCGCATGTGGAGCCCGCCACGCTAACTTCCTGAGGTCCTTCCGCAGGGGTTTAGGGACGCAGTGAGCCCGAGTAATCGCATTTCATCCACGCATGCAGACGGACAGCAGAGCGCACTATCCGCACTTCGAGGATATGCCGCGAGCCCGTGGTTATTGACTTCGGCAGTTGGGAGGATCATTTGCCTCTAGTTGAGTTCGCAGATAATAATAGCTACCACCCATTCGATGGCGCCCATGAGGCCTTGTACGGGAGGAAGTGCAGATCGCCTATAGGTTGGTTCGATGTGGGCGAGGTGCAATAGTGGGACCAGATTTGGTACAAGAGCAGTGGATAAGGCGGCTTATCCGAGAGCGCTATCGACACTCGTAGTCGCATGTAAGTCGATGCAGATCATCGTCGCGCATCTTGAGTTCGAGGTTCATGATTGGGTTTTCCTAAAGGTGCCACCCACGGCGGTGTGATGAGATTCGGGAAGAAGGGGGAAACTCACCAAGGTACATCGGGCCGCTTTCGCATTGTCCGCAGGTAGGCAAGCGTTGCTTACGAGTCGATCCGCCGTCCGACCGAG